>JAQGEQ010000158.1:0-162114 GCA_034620365.1 Pegea sp. RAD2-039 | reverse complement strand
TGGAAAGGTTAGAAGCAAGAAACTAATGATGACAAAACTATTGTAAATTTTAAATGACGTAATTACATTTCTAGATACGACCCAATTTCAAATGAGTGGCAGAAGTGCAAAAGTCTAGACGATGAATTGTGTTTTCCGACAATGGAAGTCATAGATAATGAATTGTATCTTGTTGAAACTTTTCATGGCAGAAAATTGATGAAGTGAGTGATGAAATGACATTTCAACCAAAACTTAGTTTGACAAAAACTATTATGTTATTACCAGATACGATCCCATCACTGATGAATGGATGCAAAGATCTTCAATAAATAGATTTCGTTACTTTTTCGACTGCACTGTCTTCAACCGGATGTTGTATGTTGTCGGTGGTGAAGATTTCGTTGATGTAGTTGCTCTTGTGGATAGATATGATACACAGAGGGACGAATGGAATTCTGTAAAATCGATGTTGACACCTCGAAGTGGACCAGGTACTTGCTGATGACGTCACGATGACGTTCTAATCTTATAATGATAACTAATTCTGAAATCATTAAAGCTGTAGTCACGCTTGGCAACTATATATACGCCATTGGTGGTTTGAATGACGGAGGAACTTTACAGACTGTTGAAAGATACGATGTCTTCAATGATAACTGGAAATTGGTAGCAAGTATGAACTATGAAAGAAAATTCCCAAGCGCTGTTGTCTTTAATAAGAAGATTTATGTTTTTGGTAAAACTTTTCTTATGTTAGCAATTGAAAAAGTTTTTAATTAAAATTGTTATGATGTTTACAATAATTTGCATAATTGTGATGAGCTTTTTGATTGTTTCAGGAGGTTTTTCTGGGGATGATTATGTTAAAGTTGTCGAAAGTTACAATGAAGTAACAAATGATTGGAAAGAAGTTGCAAGAACGAATAAATGGGTTGATCAAGTCATAGTCAGCTATCAACCAGGTGAAGCTGACATATGTGTCAACTTCCCATTTTAATAAATTAATTTACTTGTATTTCAATGATTAAATGTGACCAGTAGACTGCTGTGAAACTTATTTTTAGTATTAAGTTGCTTTTGAGGTCGTGCTTATTTTCAAAAACATTTCGAATAAAATCAAAATATCCTTATATGATTATTTTCATGTTTTTTAATTGTTTAGTAATTTTTCAAAATGTAAAGAAAGTTTCTTAGCATTTCGAGATTCATTTTAATCATCAAATCAGATCTTTTTTGTTTGGTATGGGCTTATCAAAATGTAAAATTTGTCTTCTGAGCTGATATAACTTAAGAGGAGTACAAATGGAAAAGAAATTATCAAATTTGAAGGTCAACTAATTTGTGGATAATTAAAAAAATGAATTTAGTCGAGTTTATTCCTTCAAATTTCCAAAGTATCTAGTTTAACAGTTCAACAGAGAATAAAGTAAATCAAAACCCTTTTAATGATAGTCACTTGATCCTCATCTACAACTAATCCCCAATTTCATTTGATCCTCATCTTCACCCAATCCTAAAGTATACTTGATTACCATCATTGCCTAATTCTTATCTTAACCTAATCCTCATTTTCACCTGATACTCATCTTCATCTAACCCTTAATATCAACTGAACCTAAACTTTATCTGATCTTGATTATTCATTATTCAGCAAACTTTAAGTAGATTTATATTTGAATATCTTAGTTAAGAACATATGAATTATCGTTTATTAATAATTATTATTAATTATTATTTCGAGTATAATCTTATTGTGATTTTCAGCTCATTTTTACGCTTTTAGTTTAGATACTAAAGATGCTGAAAATAAATCAATCGTAATCAATTGTGTTTAACATCAAATATTTGAACTGACATCAAATGGTTTCATAATTAACTCGTAAGTCTTTTTGATTCATCAAATATGGTTTATTGGAAACTTCTGTTTGTAAACTTGACTCCTTTAGAAACTGATAAATAACTTACAAGCGAATTTATTGATATTTATACAAAGCTCAATTGTAACCATTACTAATTATACAAATTTTTCATTGCCTGATTTAGTGTGTGTTTTTAGATTGAAAACTTTTGGGGATAAATTTCAAAATATTATTAATGCAGAAAACCTGCAAAAAAACAAAGGTCAAAAATATTTCACAGAGATTATAAAATTATTTTTGAACTTTTAAAACTTGGCATTTTTTTCTTGTGGTGAATTTTATTCAACTTTATTCTATAATATCACATAGTTGAGTAGATATTGGCACGTTGCTTTGTTTGTATTATTTTCAAATATTTTGCATTTGCTTCTCCAAATCAACCATTTTACTACAACAATGTTTAACTTTTTAAATTTTTTCTTGGAAAACACTTTTTCATTAAATCATTTTAATATTTTATTATTAATTACGAATATATATAAAAAAACTGAAAACGTTTTGTAAAGAACACAAGAAAGGGTTAATAATTTTGAATGAATAAAGTTTTTTTTTTCTATTTGAGAATTTATGTCATAAAAATGTGTTAGAAAAATTATAAGATGCAACTGTGTTGTTTAACTGCTTTATCAAATGCTTTGCTTATAGCATTATATTTTGGATTCTTGAAAAATGAACTTTAGTTTTGTTGCAAATTACTTTTCATATTATTGTTATAAAATATATCTACTCATAAAAAATAATCAGATTGATTAATAAATTATGTTTTAATTTTAGGCTTCTGCTGAATACAATGAATCAAAAACTAATTTCCAAGTTTGCATGAAACTCAAGAAATTAATTAAAGAGCTTGAAAGTATAAAATAAGATCTTTGTGACCCTAACAACAATTAATTAATAGAAAAATAAAATGCTGCTTCATTGATATCTGATAAAGGTTTTTTGCTTTTGTTAAAATATCAGTTGTATTATTTCATTTTTAATCTAAACTTTTGTTTAATTTTTAGCTAAGGGAACTGTAGAGACTTTATGGTACTCCATATCTGTTAAATTAACTGCCGTCATAACTGAAAAAGAAGTAAAAAAATGAGCGATATCAAATGAATGTGGGGTCATTCCTGTGAAAAAGCTAGATCTTTATCATTGCGAGATGTGAATCCATTTTAAAGGAAACCGATTACGTTGTTATGGAGTTGGTTAAGAAGAATCAATAGAAAAAATTTTACAAAATTAATTTACGGAATACACAAAATGACTCTGTTGATGTCGTTGGCGGATTTTAACATTTAATTGTGATTTAGTCGTAATAAATTTCTTTAAAAAATATTTTGTGTCTCTTAAAATTACTGAATTTATAACAAAGTTTTTGTATCTTATTAAAAATTCTTTATATCTAATTTATTTCAATTATATTTTTAACTAAATTTAAAAAGATTATGTAAAATCTTAAAACGTTTACAAATAATAATTCATCTTTATATAAATTTTAACTTTTTAACTAGAAAAAAATTTTCAAATCCTAAGTATCTTTAACTAACTAAAAGAACATACTGAGGATTGAAGAGGCTCTTCAAATAACTTTTCAGATTACTTTTTTTGTTTGAGTTTTTTATTCACTTTGTAAAAAAACATTTAAACTTTCTACAAAGGTGATTTGTAATGAGTAAATACGGCTGTAATCGATTTATGTTACGTTCAAAAAAATGATTTCTTTATCACCATTCACAACTATTTTATTATTATTTTATTATTATTATTATTATTTATTTTATAAAAATTTTTAATTACACCTAATCAGATTTCCTAATGAATTTAAATTAAATGCTTTCGACTTTATGGTGATATAAAAACATATTCTTATCTCATTTACTAACTCTGATATAATTAAAATAATATTTCACTTAGAAATTGATATAGTGAAAATAACAGATATTTTTCTTAAAAAACATTCTAATCAAAAGATTTTGGAACTAAAAATTCATCATCTTAAATCAACTCTCTAAATTTTTGCAAATTCATTTTCTGCTAGTTATCTCCTTCAAAAATAATATCAAATTAAAGCGGTATTTAAATTTGAAAAAATATAATTATATAATTATAATTTATAATTATAAATCAATTTTTATTTATAGACAAATTTATACTTTGACTAGTAGCAACAAATTTGATAGTTGCTTATTTTTGGGTAGAGATTTGTGAAACAAATTTAATAATTTATTTAAAATTAAGTTAGTTACAACCTTAATTAAATATCAAATTTTAATTTTGTTAATCTCTGATCTAACAATTTTTGTAAACCGAAAAAAATTTAATTAAATTTAATTTGGATTTTACTATAAAAACTAATGCAGCTTCATTATTTATCATTTTATTTTGATATTGAATCTTTATTTTGAATTAAAAGCTGTAAAGTTTTTATTGATTGAAATGTTTTAAAGAAAAATCAATTGAAATTGAATTATATTTTTAAATGTTAATTTAATAAGAAGTAGTGTCCAGTACCCAAAAATACTTTTGAATATTTGTTTTTAAATTTTAAATTATATTGTTAAATTTCATTACTATTAACTATACTATCATCTCGTTTTAGAGTGACAAATGTTTCTTTACGTTAAAATTAGTGAAATAAAAGTAATTAAGCAATAGTAATATAATATGGAAATAATGTAGTAAATTAATAAATAAAATTTAGTTTTATAAATCTAAGAACAAATTATAATATTGCTTTTGAAAAGAAAACATAACAGTTATTTTATAGATGATCAGATTTAGAATTAATCGAAGAATAACATAAAAACAATTATATTTTCAATAATATTATCAATTGATTGAAGCATGCATAGTATTTAGTAAAACTGCAAACATAGCTGTTTTTACAGCTAATTTATATATCCTTATTTTTCTACAACCGAAAATATGAATTATGGAAAAAGCTAACTTATGAAAACGCTAATATACCGAAAAGCGCTCTATTCATATTTCTAAATAGATTTTTTTTAAATTCAATTTATTTTTGATAGATCTGTATAAATATAGTTAATAAATATTAAATATATCAAGTCTTAGATCAAGTTGTAATGTCGTAAAAAAAGAATAGTATCTGCATGATAAGCCCAAAGTCCCAAAACAAGAAATTTTTCTTTATAAATATATATAAGCTTCCCAATCGGTTAGTATTCACAATTTAAAAACAAAGCATTCAAATGGTTCTTGACTTAATTTCTAAAAGTCTTCATTTATCAGCGCCACTAATTTTTTTTGAATTATCAAATATTAATATACAAAGATTCAATTCAAACTTGAAAAAAATGAGATTACTTACAAACAAATTTTTTTATCTAAAAGTACAAAAATTATCTCGTTTAAACTTGACCCCACAGATTCTAGATTAAAAAAAATTTATAAATAATGACAAATTTGACAAAATCCTATCTTTTAATGTTCTCACGGTAGCTATTTTTGGAGTTGAACAACTTTTCAATGAAATTTTATTTAAAAGTAAATTTAGTTTGTATTTTGTAAAAAAACTGAGGTAAAAAAAATTGATGTCAAAATTTTGTTTTCTTGTTTTTAAACATGTTACTAATAATGTGACAAAAATTTTACAAATAGAAAACTTTCCTTTCAGCAAAAAGAGTATTTGTAATTAAACTGCAACTGAAAATGAATTTAAGGTAAAATGTTCTTTATTTTTATTTCTTTTTGATATCGCTAAAATTGAATTAATTAGTAATCATTTCATAAAACCTACTTTCAATGCTGTAAATACTTTAATGCAGTAGAAAATTATTTGGAAACTTTTCAATTTCTAACCTTTTAATTTTTTAGTCTCCCAAGTAATACTAATTAACTAAAACATTAAGCATAAACTAAATTATTACAAATTTTACAAATCTATAACTAAATTAATGAAGGAATAATAGATGGTTTGATATTTGTTATTGTAGTAAATACATAATTTTCATAATTATAAGTTATACAGTAGATATTCTTTTTTCACATTCTAATTACGATTAATAAATATATCAATATCCTTGCAAAAAAAACGGAACTTGTTTTTTGAATTGTATCTAACAACTTCTAAATTTTTTTAGTGAGTTTAATTTATAATATAATTTGCAGACTGTTGATGATTGTTGATGTCAATAAGCACTTGATTATAAAATTGATGGCTAGGCTCAACAATATCTTATTTGACTAAACAACTAACTGTTTTATATTTTTCAATTTTTCAAATTCATTTTTAATTTAAGTACAAAGTAGTTCAGTTTTAATTTTATCTATTTTAGTCATTTTATTTCTTTTCGGGATTAGTTCAAACAGTTTGACGCTTTGAAAGCTTTTCAAAAGTTGAACATCGTTTTGTTTTTATATTTGATAGCCTACTCTAGTGGAAATGAAAACTACAAATATAAAATGAGATTTTGATAAAATCTAATTGAATATTTTCAGAGATTTATAGTTTTCATTAATATGCAATAATAGTTAAACATTATATAAGTAAATATCAGTTTGAATATTTTATATAATTCAAGTTCTATTAAATTGTTTGATATTCTTTTTTAAATAAGTTAGTAGTATCTGTTTGTTTTAAATATCCAATGAAAAACGTAAAGGTTTGTTTTAATTAAATAAGAAACAAAGTAGTCATTTAACTGCTTGTTTTTATTATAAAAATTGAATTATAAAAGATTTTTTGAAAATTTTTAGAATATATATGTTTAAATCCTTAATATAGCAAATTTTCAATTTTTTTAACCATTTAAAAATGATTTATTTCTCTTTCAAGCAATACTTTTTTTTATAATGAAATTTATACAAATTTAACATTATAGGTTGACTTGCAAAAATTAAATAGGTGGCTGTCTCTCTTAGAGATTAAGCAAAAAAATAATTTTGAAATATTTTTCAATTTCTTAACATTGAAATTAAAGCTGATAGCTTGTAATGTATTCTATTAAAATTATAATTATATTTTGTATTTTGTTTTCCCCAATTTGCTTAGACTTTTATCATTATTTTGAAAAGTTTTAAATTATAATTTAAAACTAATAAACTATTTATTTTTAACAATTTTATTTAGAATTATTATTTAATTTATTTTTATTTATTTATTTTAAATATAATTTAAAATAATTTACTACGAATAAAAATCAATTAAAAAAAAATTTAAAAAGTCTACAGATATTGTAATAATACCTTTATTTTCATTCAAAATAATATTATATGATTGTAACTAGATAATACGAAAAGTGTTTCAAAATTTGTATTACCTCAATTTTAAAATTACTTTTAATTTGATGTTAAAAAGGAAATTTGATTTTTTAGCTTTTGATAAAGATGTTGATAAATTAAATATTATAGCGATGTGAGTTTTTGGATTAAAAACTATGAATAATAAAAGACTAACAAATAAAATCTAATGTTCAATTTTATATTCAGAAAACCTCTGTATTTTGACACACAGAATTTTCAATCTAATAAATATTTCTGTGTTTTGAACTTTATACACTATGTTCTTATGATTTTACTTAAGTTGTTTACGTTGTTTGACATTAAAACACAACTATATCAGTCTGTTGAAGTTTTATTTAGTATCTTTTATTTTGTAAAGTTAGACTTTATAGTTTACAGTTAAGCGATGTTCTACATTTTTCTAAAAGATTTACAATAACAGTTTTAACTTTTTAATGACTTCGTAGGATATTTTAAAATATTTCATATCTATTCGGCATAATTAAAAAATTATTGTTAAACTTCAAAAGTAAGATTCTCTAAAGACGCTAAATAAAATTTTGTTAAATTCTCATTTTATCTTTGCAGCTTTTATTTCCGCTAGAGTGCGCTATCAAATATAAAAAGAAAACGATGTGTATTTCAAAACTTCAAACTGTTTGACTTAATTGTGAATGTTTACCTAACAAGTATTTTTCATTAGAGGAAATAAGGTTTTGCGTTTTCTTCAGATTGCTTGATGTTTACAAATTCCTTGTAAAGGTAAATCTTTCCACTTAAATTGATTTTAATTTTTAATCATCATTTCAAATATTTAATACAAATTTGTTGCATGCAAAATAGTTTTTTTGTTGAATTTCATTTGATATTCTCGTTAGATAAATAGTATACTTATAAAAATTCTTAGATTTTTAATGACAATCAGATTTAGAATTGAACGAAGAAATAGATAACTTAAATATACAGTTTTTACAGTTTATTTGAAATCAAATTTAATTATTGCGTGGAAAACATTTCACCAATTTTAGATCCATAATCTGAAAGTTGCTTTGCTATTAATATACAAGTTTTTGTATTTGCAAAAGATGAAAACCATTAATTTTATTGTTTATCATTTTAATTAGATCAATAGTTCAGTGAAGTTCTTTTAGTTATAAGATTAAAAAAATAAAACTTTTTGATTGTCTCTATAATTATCGGCTTTTTAGTTCTAAAACTGTTATTTGATTTTTAAATACTTCGGAGATTTGTACGAGTTTTTGACAAAACTAATATAAGATTTAACACTTTTTAGTTTGGGATAATCATTATAAAAGCAAAACATAGAGAAAGAGTTTTTTATTTTTTTTTAACCTAAACAAAAATAATTTGAATCCTGATTTAGTGCTTTTCTCTTTACGGTGATAAATCAGTGTTTAACCCACAAACACTAGAATAAAAATCCTTTTTATTAAGCAATTTTTAGCGCTAAATCTAATTGTCTTGCAAACCAATTTTTGCGAAAAATTTAATTTGAAGTCGACTAAATGTCGATGTAACATTTACTAATATTAAAGTATTTAAAAGCATGGTGGTCTGTAATTCGTAAATTAACTTTTACTAGATTCTGTTTCGTTTTTTAATAATCTTTTACTTTAGTGATTTGAAAGTGTAATTCTATCAAGCAAAAACTTCATTATTATACACAGCAAAATTATTTGATTTATTCAATTAAATGTATCTGTGAATAAAACATCGTCTTTAATATATCTTACTTATTATTGTGATTATCGAAAATATTAACCTTTATTTTTATCTACATTTAATTAGTGAAGCTATATTTTAAAAACTCCTAGCATTCTAACTGTATAACAATAGAATTAAGCAAGTTGTTTAAATTGTAAAATATGTTAAATAAATTTGAGATTTTTAAACTTTTACTGAAAGTTTTTCTACTTGTCTTGGTAAAAGGTTGTTTTATTATAGTTAAACCATTTAATAATTTTTTCAAAGATTTTGTAAAAAGTTCAAGTCGTATTTTGTTTTGTTGATGCTGCGTAAGTTTATAACCTTTTGGGTATATTTTTCAACTTAAATTTGTTTATAATTTTTGTGCTTTTGACATCATCACCTAATCTTTAAATTTAATTAGAGAGAAACGTCGCTACGTCAAATAAACTTCATCATTATCAAACTTGCTTCTAAACTAGTTTTGTGTTTTCTGATTGCAAACATAAGAAGCAAATATTAAATCAGATTAATAATAACATTTCATTTAAATAAATATATTATGTTTTTCTACCTTTGTTCAAAATTGTTATCATATATTTTCCAATCATCACATTTTAAGTAATACTATTCAAATGTTCTAAACATTTGGTTTTTATAATTCAGTATATTTGATTCTCAGAAACTGGCAAAGTCACTTGTAACTTATCACAAGCGACTTGTTAGTGGCCTACAAGGTAACTGAAGTCCGCCCGATTACAAAAAGCTGTAATGAATGTAAAGAGCGAACCACAATCAGTTAGTTCAATCCAAAAAAAGAGTAAAGAGTTGAAAACAAAATGATAGTAAAAAGGGTTTGACTAGGGTACAATAAATATATTTCGAAAAATCATAAAAAGTGAAAGTAATACTAAGTTCTCGAATACTAAATTTTGTTAGTTCAGATAATTCAAATAAATTTGTTTCTGATTAGTTGCTATGTAACCAAAAATAAATATTTATTTAATCTGACTTTAATTTAAATTTTGAAAAACTTTCACAAAAGTCATAAAATTAAAATTACAATATTTATTCAAGAAATGTAAAATTTTATTATTGCTTTCTAGGAAAAATACTTGTTCGATCAACAGATGCAAATGTGCATCTTCCAATTTATTATTAATATAATATTAGTTTAAACAATTTGATACTATTATGTTTTCTTCTAACTACTTTAACACACTTTTTTATATATTTTCTTTTAAAAATTATTAATTAAAATGTTCATAATAATTATAATTTTAAAGATTGTATAGTTTTATTTATGTGAAATTAAATTTTAGATGAAACTGCATTAAAAGCTGTTTTTAGTAATGCCGTAAATAATTTTATTCAATTAATTGAAAGTTTTTCAAACAATGTGTCACATCAATCAATAATAATTTAAAAAATTGAAATAAACTTTTCACCTAGACTACTTGACTTTTAGTATAAAAAGTAACTCAAGTGACTTAACTAAGTTATTCAATTTTTTTTATAAATAAATGTTTCGTTGAAAAAGTATTCCAACTACAAATTTCAAATTTGATTATTTAAAAAGTTTTAAAAAGACATTTAGTAGAAATGGGAAAATTTACTTTACTTCTGAATCTTTATAACTTTGTGGTAATCTAGAGTTTGTGGAATCAAATTAAAATTTTAATGGTAATTTTTGTGTATAAATAATGCTCTTTTTGCCAAGGTTGAAATAAAACTATGTATATCAAATATTTGATTACTTATATTTATAAGTTAAAAAATATTTAATAATTGTTTAAAAATCATATTTAATTTAATTTTATTTATTAATTTTTTAATTAGTTTAAAAACTTTTAACTGGTTAGATTTGTAGCACCACAGACAACAGACTTTAACCATTTTTACAATATTAATCTATAAATAATAACTTTTAAATTTTGTATAAATTTTAAACGCTGAAAAAATTTTAAAAATACCATTTTACTTAGAAAAAAAATGTCATTTGTTTAAAAGTAAAATATATATTAAGATAGAAAAGAATAAACTGAAATAACTTTCGAAAAGTCAAATTTGATCTGCACTCAAGTGGAACATTTCAACAAAGAGTTTGTACAGTCTACCCCGAGTAACATTTGTTATAAAATTATCGAAATGCAAATTTTATTTTATGAAACTTTGTTTTTGAACCAACTTTAAGTTTTTATTTCCGAATATCTTTTTTCTGAAAATATATTTTTAGTTGAGCTATTATTAATAATTATTACATTACTACTGTATCTTTGATAAATTTATTCCTAATATTTTTGATTTTGATTAGATTCAATAATTAAGTAAATTTTATTGAGTTATAAGATTACAAAAACAAACTTTTTGAACATTTTTATATTTACCAGCTTATTAGTTCTAAAACTGTTGTTTGTTTTTTAAACAATGTGGATATTTGTACGAGTTTTTGACAAAACTAATATAAAATTTGAAAGTTTTTAGGTTGGGAAAATCTTTAGAAATACAATACATAGAGAAATAGTTTTTTATATTTTTCTTAACCTGATTAAAATAAATTTAAATCCTGGTTCAGTGCTTTTCTCCTTACAGTGATAAATCAGTGTTTCACCCACAAACACTAAAACAAAAATACTTTTTATTAAGCAATTTCTTCAACAGTATTTCGAACTTTCTTGTATTCATAAGATTCTAAAGAACTTAATTTGAAGTCGACTACGTGTCGATATAACCTTTACAGATATTGAAGTATTTAAAAGCATGGTAGTCTGTAAATCGTAATTTAACTTTATCTAGATTTTGTTACATTTATTAATAATCTTTAACTTTAGTTATTTGAAAGTGTAATTTTATCAAGCCAAAACTTCATTATTATTCACAACAACAGTCTTTGATTTCATTAAATAATTGTAACTGTGAATGACAGAAAAAATCAAAATTCAGAATTGTTATAGAAAGAACAGAACTACTATAAAAGTAAAATAAAATCAATTCTAAATCAAATCAAATTTTATAAAACAAACTAGAATAAGAAGATGAGCAAAGTGAATTTAGAAGTTTATCTTTCAAATTTATCAAAATTACTTTGCTAAGAATTAATATACAATGGAAATCTTTATTTTATAAATAATAATCTTAAAATTTTCATATTAATATGTAATAATAAAAAAAAATTAAAATTCTATTTTAATTTTCAAAATAATTTTAACAAAAACGAATAATAAATTTTTAATTTTTACTCCTTTTGTAATCTATAGTAGAAAAACAAATTTAATTAAGCTATTTTAGGTTAAAATGATTTTGTTTAATGTTATGATATAAACTTTTTCCAAAATTTATTATCTAGCACAAAATATATAAAATTATTTTAACAATGAAAAACTTCATCCAAATTATATTTAAAGGTGGTATTCTTGAAAAACAGTATTTAATGTTTATTTTTTTGCTGTAAAAAAGCTTATTTTAAAGTGTAAATTATAAACTATTAGTAGAACGATTGTAGATGAATATTCATTAAGTTAAACATAAACGTCTGAACTTTTAATGATGTTACTAACAGAACAATAAACAGTAAAAATGATTGTTAAAATTTTGCTGTGAAGTAGAAAGTTCAACATTGTGGTAAAACAACAGGATTAAAATTTAAAAATTTAAAATATTTAGTAAAACATTTTCTCTTGGGGTTATAAATTGTTATGGTTATAACTATTAAAAACTTTATGTAATTATTGAAAGCTAGAAAACTTTTTCAATTTTTTTTTACATTATCATTGAACTGTTTAGAAAAATGAAATAAAGTTTTGACCTAAATTAATTTTATCGTATTATCTGTATATAATAGAAATTTACTTTATTTAAATTATACACTTATTGTATTTTTGAAAAAAGTATTTCAACTCCAAACTATAACTTCAAGCAACTCAAGTTCACTAACTAAACAAAAAATTTGAATAATAATTCTTGTAAATCACATATATTTATTATCAGAGAACATTTCAGAGATGATTACTAGCTTTATCGTGATCTACACGGTTATACAACTTCTAACTTTTATCATAGGTTTGTGGTATCGTTGAGTTTTGCGTTTGATTATATTTTTATGAAAAAACAGTTTTTGATAATTAGATGCAAAAGTGCAGCTTGCAAAATATATTAGGAAAAATTGGGCTTGGGAAAAAAATATCGATATTCTTTATTATTAGGGTTATATATTATCTGCGTACAATCTGATGTTTGTGGTATCGTTAAGTTTTTAGTGTAATTTATTCAATTGATAATATTATTGAAAATATTATGGTTCTAATAATCTTGACTCAATTTAAAATGAAGTATCAGTTCATAATTACTTTGATTTTTGTAGATTTCAAAAAATTAAAACTTTTTCATGGGATTACTTAATAATATCAAGATCAGAAAGATATTGAATCATAGTTCTCAAATAGTACCTTTATAGTCAACCAAACTTTAACATTTAATATTTAAACAAAATAAACTAATAGTTAATACCAAATAATAACTATTATCGTTTACTTTTCTATTTCAAAAAAGAGTTTAACATAAAAAATACAGGATAAAAATTAACCAATTCGTTTAAACTTGATCCCACAAACTGTAGATTGTAACATAGTTGATATAACCGAAAAGTTATAAGATCATTGTACAAATTAAATTTATGACCCAATTTGAAGTTGAAATACTTTCAACAGAAATCGATTAAGTAACTAACAAGACTACTTTGGGTTTCAATACTCTGCAAGTAGCAACATAAAAATGATTTATGTTGAAAATTTATTATTTTGATGTAAACATGTAACTGATAAATTGACAGAATGTTTACAACTAGAAAACAAAGTTTTAGTAAAATTAGCATTTTTAAAATAGAAATTTTAAATACATTTTTCACTCCGGATAATTAGAAACTTTCTACTTTGGATAGTTTAAAAAGGATGAGTTTTAAAAAAAAACTTTACAAAAAAATATTTCAAAATTTTCTTATTCCGCTACCTGGCACAAGAGGAAATAGTTTTCTTGACCCGATGTTTAATGATTTCGATTGAATGATATTAAAAAGTAATAAAGAAATAGAAATTTTGCTGCTTAATTTTGTTCATCTGAAATATAAGTAGAAATGCTTATTGTGTTAAATAAAAGTTTTTATATTTGAATATATTATAATTCTGTTATATTATTATTTTGTTATTTGTTAAATACAATTTTAGAGGAATTTAGAGGATTGTTCTCAAGACTAATTTTGTAAATAGTTGAACGACAAAATTTTATTTTTGGTGAATTAAGTTCCATTTCTGGTCTTTTTAAAAAAGGAGATATTTGTATGAAAACGCCTTTTGCAACTAAAACATATACAAATTAATGAAAACAAATCAAAAAATTTACTGCAAGTAAAATAATTCAAATTTTCAAACAAAGACATAACTTTAAATCTTCTGAAACTTGAAGAGAATATCTGATTAACTTTATCATAAAAAAAGTTGATAGATATTGTTGACGTCGAAAAAGTGTTCAACTATTGAGAACCATTAAGAACCTCTTTTGCAAAGAAAAACTTTTTGCTTTAAAAATATTAGTGTTTTTACTTATATTTCACAATGAAAAAAAAATTATTAAATTTTAAAACTAATTTTATATATTTTTTTTTTGATGAGTTATTTTTGTATACACAATTTATTTGAAATTTGAAAAAATGAAAATTATTTGTCGACAAAAGTTTGTTCAATAAAATTATAAGAAAATATTCTCCTAAACTTGATTCAAAAACTCTAGATTGTAACAAACTGATAAGAAATGAAAAGTAAAAAAATCTTTCAATCAGCATTTAAGGTTTTTAACTGATTTGAAATTTGTTGATAAATTACTTATCAATAAAACTTCATTTATTAAGTAAGTTCATTATCTTAAGTTTTCATTTTATAAAAAAGTTACATAAAATTTAGACTAGCAGTTTATTTCATGGTTGTAAGCCTTTTAATAAAATTGTGTTTATTAGTTACGAATTAAAACTTTTCACTGAGCAAAATAAGTATTTCTACTCAGAATTCTAGATAAAATAGAGAGTTCAGCAGCAAAATTAATTTTTATTATTAGTAAACTACAAATTAAACGCTTATAATAACATGTAATTTGTTTCTGCAATTATTAATCGAAATAAAGTTAAAGCAATCTCTTAATCAACAAATTGAATTATGTAATTTAACCAATGAAGGTTGCTGTAAATGGTAATTACATATTTGCTCAATAATATTAAATTTTCAAATTAAAAAAGTATTTGATTTAGTTTTTACTTGTTTTTTTCGTTTAGACTTATTGCTTGTGATCTACTGAAAAAAAACTTACTGTAAAAATATAAATATATGAAGATATTTTTTAATAAAATATAAAAGCCTTTTTTCTTAAAATTTCTTTCAACAGTTCTATAAATTGTTTATATTATAATGATGTCAGTTATAAGACCTCTATACTCAAATTAAGATTTTGTAAAAAAAAAAAAAATTATATAATAACTTATGGTAGAAATCTGTGTTGTTGTTATTTATTGAAAACAGAGTAAGCTTGATATTTGTATTTTTATGTGGAGTAACTTTTATTAGTTTCATATACAATTTCAATCATAATTTGAACAGTTATAAAAATAAGTAAGGGCCCTAAAATAAATTTTTTAGATAAAAGAAATGTTTAAATAATTAGCTTTACAGTTTGGTTATTAATAAGCTCCTTGTATATAATTTTTAAATTAGGTTTTCTAAATGAAATAACAATTCGATTAACAACAATTATTCAACTAATCATCAATTTTGTTTTGAAATTTGTCAACTGCTATTGGCAGTTTCTAAATTATAAGTATTTTGAACACTTCGATTGCAGATTTTTTTAAGAGGATAAAATCGGAATATGTAAACATGGTATAAGTCTGTTGTTTGTGGTGCTAGAAATCTAAACAAGTTTAACATTTTTTAAGAAATTACAATGTTATCGGTGTACAAAATTACTGAATGTAATACTAAAACATGGTAAATTCTTTTACTTTTAATAAAGCAATTTGTTTTAAGTTAATTTGAAATCTCAGACAAGGCCAATTGAAAAAGTGTTACTAAAGATATACATTTTACTTAAGTTAAGAAAGTTTGCAGCTAACATTAGAAAGTATGATTATTATGAGTAACTAAATTTTATATAAATTCTGATAATATTCAAAATAATTAGTTAATTTGAAATTTCATTTTTAACCATTTAGTTCTATTTATAAAATATTTACTAAAAAAAGTGAAATAAATTATTGTTTAACAATAAAACGAGAAAAAACCTAATAATTTGCTTTGTAGCAAAAAACATGCACCAATCTAGAAATTGTACAATTCGTTAAACTGGTTTATTAAAATACTAATTAGGTTACAAATATTTGTTGTTGTAACCAAAATACGATATCTGCTAAGTGGCGCAATGGGTAGAAAGATAAAATTATAATTTTTTGATTAGAAAATTGTTATGATGTTTTGGGAAATATCTAAACTATTCACAATAATAAAGTTACTAATTTAGAAGCAACTTTGATTTTGTGGATATGAATTCAAAAATCAAAGTTTTGTAAATGCAATAAAATAAATAATTATAATAAAGAACGTATCATATCAAAGTAAGAAACAAATCATTCATTTCAGAAAACTTATCAAAGTTGTTGTCTTGGAGATGTGAAATTCATTAATATTTAGATATTTAAAAATTAGTAAAAGTTGTCATCGACATTTAGTCGATTCCAAAATATCTTCTTTTGAAAGTTGAGATTTTTATTTATTACTTTTGTAAAATTGTTTAGTAAAATGTAATTTGAATCAATTATATTTTAAAGTTATAATAATTTAAATTCGTAGAAAGTATAAAAATAAAATGTCTAATAAGAACATTCTTGTTTAAAGTACTACTAAACTTTCCTTTAAAATATTTGATGTTATGAATCTGTACAAACAATTATGACGTCAGTTATGAAGTCTTTATTTTCAATTAAATTGTTGAAGTGCAAAAAGATTCATATTCTTTTGTTAGAACCTTAGTTTTATTTTGCAAATAAAAATTATTCTAACATAATATAACAATTATTTAAAAGTTCATTTAAAAGTTTATTTTTAGTTTTTTATCACTTTTATAGCTATTTTCTTTAAATCTTCCTAGTTATATAATGTAATTTCCATATTCATTATCTCACATCAAAAGTCAAATTGTAAATTTATATAATCTGAAAATTAGGAAAACAAGGACCTGATAATATATTAGTAATTTTATACCTTAAGTAAAAAATTAAGTTTTAAATATTGAAAAAGTATGACAAAGAAAAGTTGAAAGTGAAAAATTACAAATATTTCATATTGTATATAAATACATATGAGGTTAAAATCATGTAGAAAAAATACTTACAAAAATTAATATAACGGTTTCTTGTATGCAAGCGTTTTCTGTATGTTGCATTTTTCTATAATTCATATATTCGATCATAGAATATTAAGCTATCCAAATAAGCTATAAGAACAGTTATGTTTGCAGTTTTACTAACTATCATGCATACTTCAATTAATTGATAATATTATTGTTGTTATCTAATTCTTCGTTCAGTTCTAAATCTGATTGTCGATAAAAATCTAAGAATTTCTAAAATATTACTATTTATCTAACAACAATTTGAAATGAATTTCAACAAAAAAATATTTTGCATGCAACAAATTTGTATTAAATATTTGAAAAAAGGATTAAAAATTAAAACCAAATTAAGTGGGAAGATTTACCTTAACAAGGAATTTGTAAACATCAAGCAATCTCAAGAAAACGCAAAACCTTATTTCCTCTAATGAAAAATACTTGTTAGGTAAACATTCACAAATAAGTCAAACAGTTTGAAGTTTTGAAATAAACATCGTTTTCATTTTTTATTTGATAGCGCACTCTAGCGGAAATAAAAGCTGCAAAGATAAAATGATAATTTAACAAAATTTAATTTAGTGTCTTCAGAGAATCTTACTATTGAAGTTTAACAAGAACATTTTAATAATTTTGATATTTAGAGTGAAATTCATTATTTTCCGTTAAAAAAACAGTTCTATGACTTTTTTTGAAATTTTTGTTTTCTATTTGATTTCTAAAAGTCAAAATGATTATTGGTTTGGACAATTTAAAGTTGTAAGAACATTTTCTTATAGAAATCAGGCAAATTTAAGAACCACAGATTAACTAATTCAATATTTTTGAAATAATTATGTGAACATTTAGAAAATTTTTGTCTCATGAGAACTACATCGCAAGAAAAAATCAGACTTTAATGATTTTAACTATTTTTAAATTTTAAAAATGTTCTTTTACAACTTTACACTTTAAAACTTACAGTAATTCTATCAAACTTGAAATATTCAAACAAATCTATTAAAATTGAAGACTAAATTAAAATCAATTTAAATATAATACTTTACAAGTTGTAAATGTTTGTTTTATTTTTCTAATACTAAAATAAATTTGAAAAAGATGACATCAGTAAACGTTTTGATAATTTTTGATTTTTATTATAATATATAATTCATTAATATAAGTTTTTATTTAAAGTAATTACTAAATTAAGAATAATTATATGTTTTACGGTTGATTATTTTTATTAATCAGAAATGAAATTTCAAATAAATATGAAGCAGATATTAGTGATGCCATAAATGATTTACTTTGATTAACTGAAAGCTAACTTTTTTGAACGTCTTGTCACATTATCAGTTATATCTTTGCAAAAGTAAATGAATTTATTTTTATGTCGTTTTTTCTTCATAATAGAAACTGAAGTTCTTCGACTTCTTTAGTAATAGAATTTTCGTTGGATAATGTTTCAACTCCAAATTAGGTTTCAAACAACAATCAATTTAATTTAACCATTTAATCAGTTTAAAGTTTTTTTTTAGTTTCCTTATTTTTGACTTTGTCGTAATCTAGAGTTTGTGGGGTCAAGCTTAAACGAATTTGTTTTTACAATTTTAATATTAATTTGTTGTTGATAAACAAAGTTTTCTTGTAAAGATTTAAATGAACGTCTTAATAACATTAAAATTAGTGAAATAAAAGTAATTAAGGTATAATAATATGATATAGAAATAATATAGTAACTTGATAAATAATACTGAGTTCTGGATTACTGAAAACTGTTTCTTCTCTTGTTTCATCTGCAGTTTATTTGCAGATAAATACAGAGAAAATCGTAATTAGATAATTTAACAAAATACAAATTAAAAATGGCTGAATCTTTATTTCGATTAATAATTGCAGAAACAAATATTATGGTATTATTAACTGGTAATTAGTAATATATTAATTATAAATCTTAAATTTGCTGCCTAACTCTCTTTTTTAACTGTAATTATGATCACAAATACTTATTTTGCTCAAAGAAAATTTTTGATTCGTAATTATCAAATGCAATTATATAAATAGGTTTACAACAATACAGCTTTTGTATGTCAATTTTTGTGTAGAATGAAAACTCAAGATATTCAATTTACTTAATAAATGAAGTTTTGTTTATAGGTAATTTAACAACAAATTTATATTCAGCTAGAAACCTTAAATGCTGATTGAAATATTCTTTACTTTTCATTTCTTATCGGTTTGTTGCAATCTAGAGTTTTTGAATCAAGTTTAAGAGAATATTTTTTTATAATTGTTTTGAAAAAACTTTTGTTGACAAATAATTTTCATTTTTTCAAGTTTCAAATAAATTTTGTGTATAAAAATAACTAATGAAAAAGAAATAAAAAATAAAAAATTTGCTTTGAAATTTAATTGTTTTTTTAGTCTGAAATCTAAGTAAAAACAATAAAATTTTACAACAAAAAGTTTCTCTTTGCCAAAGAGTTTCTTAATGGTTCTCAATAGTTGAACGCTTTTTCGACGTCAACAATATTTATCAACCTTTTTTTTTGATAAAGTTACTAAGAAATTCTGTACAAGTTTTCAGAAGATTTAAAGTTATGCCTTTGTTTGAAAATTTGAATTATTTTACTTGTAGTAATCTGTTTTTGTTGTTTTCAATAATTTGTATATGCTTCAGTTAGAAAAGGCTTCTCATACAAATAACTCTTTTTTTAAAAAGACTAAAAATGGAACTTAACTCACAAAAAAATACTTTTTGTTACTAAATTACTCTTGAGAGCAATTTTCGAAAATTGCAATGAATAACAGAATAATAATATAACAGAATGTTTTCAAATATAAAAACTTTTATCTAACACAATTAGTATTTCTACTTATATTTCAGATGAATAAAATTAAACAGCAACTTTTCTATTTCTTTATTACTTTTTAATATCATTCAATCGAAATCATTAAACATCGGGTCAATAAAACTACTTTAAATTTATTAAAGATATTTTTTAAACTAAAACTATTAATGAAAGATATAAAAATTATAATAAAAAAATCAACCTTCTAATTGTTTGGTTAACTGTTTAATAAAATATCTCATTTAGCGCCCAGTAGCGGAAAAAGAAAGTTTTGAATTATTGTTTTGTAATGTTATTCTTTAAAACTCATTTCTGCTGAACTATCCGAAATAGAAAGTATTTTAATGATTCAGAAAGAAAAATGTATTTAGAATTTCTATTTTAAAATTACTAATTTTGCAAAATCTTTTTTTCTATTTGTAAACATTCTGTCAAATTATCTGTTATTTGTTTACATCAAAATAATAAATTTTCAACTTAGATCATTTTTATGTTGCTACTTGCAGAGAATTGAAACTCAAGGTAGTCTTGTTAGTTACTCAATCGACGTACGTTGAAAGTATTTCAACTTCAAAACTAATAGGTAAGTTGTGATTTTATTACAACAGCGTAACCAGATAGAACTTTTCATTTATTACTACTTTTTTACAATCTAGAATTTGTGGGTTTAAGTTTAAACGAATACATTTTTATTCAGTAATTTTTATTTTAAACTCTTTCTTCACAAAAATAGTAAAACATATCATTTGTTTATTTTTATTATCTATTAGATTATTTAGTTTAAACCTTTAATATTGAAGATGGGTTGACTACAAAATTATTATTTTAGAACTATGATTCATCTCACTGATCTTCATATTATTAAGTAATCCCATAAAAAAGTTTTAATTTTTTCAAAACTAAAAAAAGCAAAGTAATCATTTTACTGATAGTTGATTTTAAATTGAACCAATACTATCATTATAACAATAATATTTTTAAAAACGTTTTCAATTGATTAAAGCACCCGTAAAACTAAGAAAAAAGTTTGAAGCTATATAACCGTATAGATTAAAATAAAGCAAGCAATCATCTCTGAAATCTTGTCTGATAATAAATATATATGATATACAAGATTTATATTTCAACCTTATATATTCTTTGAATTTGATCCCACAAACTCTAGATTACTACGAAGTTATAGAGATTCAAAAGTAGTGAAACTATCACGTCTTCCGTGTGGAGATGCAGTCAGAATTTTGCAGTAGAAATACCGTTTCAACGAAACTTTTATTTACAAAACAAAGTTGAAGTTTAATCAACTTACATACATGTAAGTTACTTTATATTGTTTACTTTTTATACAAAAAATGAATTTAGGTAAAAAGTTTATTTCATTTTTTAAAACGTTACTGATAATGTGACACATTGTTTAAAAAAAGTTTCTAACTTTCAATTAATTGAATAAATTTATTTATGGCATCACTAAAAACTACTTCATATGCAGTTCCTTCTGAAATTTAATATCATAAAGATAAAAATATACAATCTTAAAAATTACAACTGTTTTGGATTTTTTAATTAATAATTTTTAACAAAAAATATATTAAAATGTTTGTTAAAATCGTTATAAAAACATTATAGCACAGAATTGTTTAAACTAATATTATTCTAAGCATAAATTAGAAGATGACCATTTGCAACTTTTGACCAAACAAGCATTTTTCCTAGAAAGTACTTTTTACATTTCATGAATACATAATAATGTATTCTAAAATAAAAATTATCAAATTTTTCCGAGTATTTTGAAATTTAAATTAAAGTCAGAATAAAAAAACATTTATTTTTGGTAACATAACAACTAATCAGGAACAAATTTATTTGAATTATTTGAACTAACAAAATTTAAAATTCGAGAACTTAGTATTAATTTCACTTTTTTGAATAATTCGAAATATATTCTTTGTGCCCTAGTAGAGAAAATAAATGAACTATCAGAATTACATTTCTTTTGCTAAAGAGATTAAAGATTTATAATAGATGAAGATATTAAAGTATTTTAGATAACCCTGATATAAAATTCTAAAATGATTATCAACTACTTTTCTCTGAGTTTAGATAAAGAAATCATTTTTTTTTCAATTCTGTTTAGCAACTGTTTTTTTTTGTTACAGGTTTTGTTTAGTAGATTAAATGACAATTTTTCAATAACCATAAGTAAAACTTTAAATAGAAACTATGTCAATTAAATTTGTAGGTTCCTCAAAAAAACTCTGTTATTTTATTTTCTTGTTAACTTTCAGTTCTAATTGTGTTTGTAGTTAAATATATGTATGCTGTTGCAACCTGCATAAATGTAATGTCTCTGATAATATTTATTTGAGATCTAACTAAATTAAATTATTGATTTTTTGGTTAAAACAAATTAGTTTAAACCAAATAGTTTTATAATTGTTATCTGTATAAACATCTGCATAAATAAGAGCTACTATAAATAATTTTACAAACTGCCAATTATTAATAATGTCTAGTTTAAAAGGTTATAAGTTTTATGAGTTTGTAGAAAAGTGCGAGATAAAAGAAAACAAGTTCCACATTTTGCAAACTACAATGTTTCAATACATTTTCGCAAATAAAATATTAAAAAATAAATTACAGTTTGAAAAACATTAAAAACTTTATGATTCAAAAAGAGATAAATTTGATTTGAAATCTGATTCTTCTCTGAGAGACAGAATTGGTTTACCTGGATGCGTTTATTGGATATCTCAAGATGATAAATTTGTTAAGGTCAATAGCTGGTTTTCACAAAAAGTCACAAAGTTTTCTATTCCACCTAAAAACATCCGAAAACTATATCGATCTTAGTTATACTAGCTTATTAGCATAGATTATTAAAATTATGAAAAAAAATTTGTTTTATAACTGAATTAATCAACTTAAAATAAAATTGCAGTAAAATTAAAAAAGGAAGTTAGTGATAATATTAGTGAATGTTAACCTTTTACAAATTATATATTCTTTTCGTTTTAAAAAATTTTCTAATATAGTTGACTGAAGAAAAATTTCAAATTGTTTTTATTTTTTTAATATTATTTAATCTTAATTGTTTGGAAAAAAATAAACATACATTTTTTTTCCTGAAATCATTTTTACCTTAAAAACAATATTATATATTTAAAAAAACAACACAATAACCAAACATATAAATTATTTATTTAATTTACAGCAAAGTGTACAACAAAAATGTAATACAAGAAATTAAACCTACGCTAATTGGCAGTAAACTAGTAATCTATAGTGAATTCTAATTTAATTTAGAAGTTAAACCACAATTCATTATGTTTATGGTACTTATAATAAAATCTGAAATAAATTTTTATTAAAAAATTTGTTAAAAAATATGGAATAATAATTTTTCAATTTTTCCAAAAAACTTTTTAAAATTGTGATAGAAATTACAAGTTTAGTAAATTTGCTTTAAAATGTTATTTATTGCTGCCACTTACATCAAAATACTCGCTTATTTGCTTTTTTGATTTTTTAAGTTTGAATATGTATGTATTAAATATAATCAAAGAAAAAGAAAATATTTAATTGTAGATATTTTCTAAAGATTTTATAAAAACTTTAAAAAAGAATTCATTTGAACTTGATACCACAATCTGAAGATAGCGACAAAGTAATAAAATATGAAATCCTAACTTAGGATTACTCTGATGATTTGAATAAAAAATTTTTTCAGTTGAAATATTTTTCAACGAAATTTTAATTTGTAAATCAGTTATATAAACTGTTTCCTTTTTTCATGAAAAATCACATAAAAATTCTAAGTAAAAATTTTATTTGGTTGTTTTAAACATGATACTTGTATTATGACAGAATATTAGTTTTAGATTAGTACTTTCAATTAATTAAATAAAATTATTTACGGCATCACCAAAACTGCTTCAAATGTAGTTTCATTTGAAATTTTATTTCATATAAATAAAAAATATATATAAATATACTAATTAATATATTTAATTTAATTTATAATTAATTCATAATTAATATAAAGATATAAATAGTTGTTTCAATTTTCATTGTTATAACAGTAGTATTTTAAGTTTGTTGTTTTACAAAAATATTGAAGTTTATTTTGCAATAACAAAGTGATTAATTTCAAATTTTTCAATTTTTATTGTTCTATTTGCTACATTTTTTTTAATTAGAATTTTTTTAATTTCAGCTTAATAAAATAGCTTAATAACAAAATCCTGGATTAGTGCTTTTCTCCTTATCGTGATAAATCAGTGTTTAACCCACAAACACTAGAATAAAAATCCTTTTTATTAAGTATTTTTAGGAGTTTTTACCATTTGCTTGCAAAATCGGTAATGCTAGATATCAAATTTAAAGTCGACTAAATGTCGATATAACCATTACTATTGTATTTAAAAATGTTAGTCTGTAATTCATAAATTAATATTTGATAGATTCTCTTTTGTTGTACAATATTTTTTAACTTTAGTTATTTGAAAGTGTAATTTTATCAAGCTATAACTTCATTATTATCAACAACAACCTTATTTGATTTAACCAATTAAGTGTATCTGTGATTCACAGAAAGAAATCAAAATTAAGATTTATTAAAGAAAGAACAGAACTACTGTAAAAGGAAAAGTAAAATACAATCAATTCTAAATCAAATCAAATTTTATACAACAAACTAGAATAAGAAGATGAGCAAAGTGAATTTAGAAGTTTAATTTTCAAATTTATCATAATTACTTTGCTAAGAATAAATACAAAATGGAAATCTTTATTTTATGATTAATAATCTTAAAATTTTCATATTAATTTGTAACAATAAAAAAAAATTTTTATCTGGTAGATCTATTTTACATAAATAATGAAGCATCTTAAGTAATTCTTAACTAAAAATTGTTTTGCATCAAACCAAAAACAAAACTAATTTGTTTCGATTTTTTTCAGTAATAAAAAAATACCGGGTATTGCGGCATACGCTTGTAATTTGAGCGTATTCAGTACGCCACAAATCTTAGACTGAAACAACTTTATAGATACTGATGAAACCAATGAAAACACACTAAGATGGTTTCTCACCGGTGTGAGTTCTTTCGTGTGTCTTAAGGTTAGCATTTTGAGAAAAACCTTTATGACAAACATCACACTGAAATGGTTTCTCACCAGTGTGAGTTCTTTTATGACGCATTACATGTGATTTAAACTTAACTATTTTCTCACATCCAAATCATTCCAACATTCCCTCCAACATATTATATTTCAATAGCGTTGTTATAACAGATGATGGTAATACTTTTTCTCTTTCCTAATCCGACATTGTTACAAATGTCTCTGAGATAGTAGATCTTGTAATAACGGTCAATATGGTATTTAAGGCTGATTCTTCTTCAAAATCCTCCAAAGTTTCCAACACCCCAGATCAGATCCCAGCTTTCTTTTTACGAAAATGTACTTCCTTTTTATCACTACATTTCTCGCTACTCTTTAACATCACTCTTAGGCAAGGAAAAGTACCACAAATTTAGAAGAAAGCTATTATTACTCAAATTTACAAATAGAGTCCCAGAAAAACTGCACTTAACTACAGACCAGTTTCACTGACTTCAGTTTTCTGCAGAACTCGAGAGCATATCAATCACAATCACATGACCAGTCATTTGATGGAGCACCATTTAATATCTGGTGTCTAGCATGGCTTTGTGAAACGGAGATCTTCCCTGACTCAAAAAAATTGTTGATTGTTTACAAATTTTTTCTCGTAAGTCTCACCTAAATAGTCATGAAAGAACTCAGACTGGTGAAAAGTCATTGCAGTGTGTTCGTTGTTACTTCTTACGGTTCTTGTGAAAAGAACTTAAGAACTTCTTCATCTTTAGAAAAATTATTGCCAAATTATTTTATCTTAAACAAATTTAGAAGTTTGTTATAAAATAAATTTATCTTTTAGCTCTTTAAAAAAAACACAAATTTTTGGGAAAAATTAATCACTTATCGAGAATCATAAAAATTATCATAAAATTAAATAAAAAAAAGTAAATAATAAATAAGATAAAATTAAAATGAATGAAAATTCCGGAATCATCCGCAAAAAAAGATTACATTTTGGAGTTGAACAAATTTCAAAAAAATTTAAACTAATATTAATGTTGACATCGGCAGTTTTGACTTTCAATTTTTTCGTCAATTTAAATCTCTTATTCCGAAGCTACTTGTATTTTACTAATGAAATCTAGAAATTTGTTGCTTAAACCTGGAATACAGTTTTCAAATTTCATTTAATTTTAATGACAGGTTATATATTCAACACAAAAGTTTTTGAAATCTTTAAATTTTTGAGCTTCCATATTTCGTACTTTTGTTACTTAATAAAATTATTCATTCAAGTTTTGAACAAACAAAACAAGTTGTTAAAACTTTTTTAGAGTCTGATGATTTTATATTTATTATTAATTTATATTATAATATAAAAACATTAATTAAAGTATCGTGTTCTATGTAAGAATTTATCAGATGAATATTTGGGACCGATGTGTTCACTGATAATTTTAAACAGTGTTTGAAAACTTTGTATCTTAAAACAGCTGAGAAATTGGTTTAAAGTAAATAAATAATTCTGAACAAGCAATTTTTTTCGGTGAACTTCTTTTAAATTGTGAAAGATAAAGATGTCTTTGATGACCGGACATCGGGAAATTTCATTTGTTTAGATAAAATTCAGATGATGTTTGATTAATATTTTCAGTTTATTTATTGACAGTTGGAAATAATTTGTTGATACTAACTTCTATTTGGCGAAAAAATTAAATTAGTCGGGAACTTATAAAACATTAGAAATAATTTACTCTAAATTTTCTTAGATGAAAATCAACTTTACAGATATCAATAAACAAACTGTTTGTAAACGAGTGAAAAATTCTTATGAAGTTTTGAGCATTTTAAAAGATGGAATTTGTTTAAACCCAATAAGTTAACAAAAGTAACTAGAAAAAAAATTGAAATATTATTTAGTAATTTAGTCAATACAAATAAAACGAAATATTTTTGAAAGTAATTAAAGTACTATGAAATCTCAATAAATTGGTGCTGCAGAAATTAGTAATTGAGTTTTTTATGAAGATATTAACTTAAATTAATTATAATTAAAAATTTAACGTTATGTCCAGCTAATATGACGCTTGCTATCAGCAGAGTGGCGCAGCGGAAGCGTGCCGGGCCCATAACCCAGAGGTCGATGGATCAAAACCATCCTCTGCTATATGCGCTGTAATCGTATAGTGGTTAGTACTTCACGTTGTGGCCGTGACAACCCAGGTTCGAATCCTGGTTACAGCATATTTTTTTTATTTTAAGTTTATCTTTTCTCCTTACTTTTCCATTGTATCTTCTACTACATTCTGTTTCTATCCATCAAAAAATATATGTTTCATTAAAACTAAAACGATTTATGCTGTAACCAGGATTCAAACTCTTAGGTTATTTAACAACGTTTTTACTCCCTTAAAATATAATTAATTTGAATTAAAATAATTAGTTGATTTTAACAGAATAAACATAAAAGAAATTACCTGAAAAAAATACCTCGCGCTACGAGAAGTTCATTTGTATTTTGTAAAATTTAGTAAGAAATTACTTTCACTATAAACTTCACACATTTTTCGATTACAAAACGCTTATGGTAAGTTTTAAAAAATGTACTAGAAGTGAAAATATGTTTCTATTTTATTAAAAAAAAAGTTTTTCAGGAAAACCATAAACTTTAGTAAAGTGTTCGAAGTAAAAATCATACTTTGTCATTTGGTTGATAAAATCTTATTCTGTCAAAACATTTCTTATTAAAATAAAGTTACAAAAACTGAAATCTAAATAAATGATAATTGATATAAAGTGATACTTTTTAGAATGATTTTTTTTATTTGTTTATTTCTTTTAGTTTTCTTTTTTTTGTTTATTGTATTTAACGTATGTCTGCAGATAGAAAATTATTCATCTCTTATTGCGAGAAAGAAGCAACATGACTCAAGAAATATAATAAAAAGATACAAAGTCTCACAGTTTACGAAGCTTAACACAGACAAATAAGTAAACTGCAGAAGCATAAGTGTAAATAACTTTTAAATAAAAAATATTAATTTGTTGCACTGCAGCCGATGTACATTGAATATCGGATGAAGAAGACCCCCCTGGACATAAAGGAATGGATCCACAATTTTGTTGACATGACAACTGAATGATTGATAATTACCAAATGAAATTGTTTTTCATCGAAACCATGCTCAGCTTTGCTCCTGGTCGATCTGTCTATGAGGAGTTGGAACTTCCTCTTGTTTGAGTCTTCAGCATCTTTTCTGATTAAGATCGTTGTTCCTTAGAAGTATGAAATGCTCTTAAACAAAATTAATTTGTTAGTTCAAAAATCATTCGGTAAATAGAGCCAATTTTTAAGTTTCACAACGGTAGCGTGGCCGAACGCTGGTTTAAGGCACCAGTTATTTCGATGGCGTAGGTTCGAATCCCACCGCTGCGAAAATCCTTTTACCAATAACTGGTTAAAACAAAAAACTTTAAAAAAAAAATATGTTATTAATATAATGAACTCAATTTCATTCTTTTTCCAATTATTCCATTTTAGTTTTATGCAATTTTTCTAATGTACTTTGTAAAAGTAAATTTTTTAATACATATTTTCTAATTCAATTTTATTAATTTATTGTTCCATTTGCATTAAACTGTTCAAACTAATGACGCCATCAGATTGGATTATGATGACGTAGACTAATTCGAATAGTTTTCAAAGTAAACTCATACACATATGACTAGTTATTAATGACATCACCAGTGCTATCATCATTTCAAATGTCATATGAAGATAAACTGATGACGTCATTATTACTATAAAAATTTCGTAATCAATTTTATAATCAAATAGATGATGATGACGTCACTCAATCCTACCCGTTTATCAGTTTATCAGTTGTTGATTCAAAATTCGCTTTTACTTTCTCTCTACAAAAGTTGATGACGTCAAATTTCTTCTTAACATAATTTTAGGATTTTTTTAAATTTTTTGCCTGCTGTAGCTTCCCAAACTTCTACTTGATGACGTCACTACAAGTAACCATAAAACGAGATCAAAAGATTTCATCTCCATATATGACTTTTTTAGAAAACAACTATCATGTGACGTCATAGTAATAACCTACCTTTCTTCGTGGGATTTGTCATTTGAAACCATAAACATTCACTTGATTCCTCTATACAGAATTACAATTCTGTTTTTTCTTTGAAATTCTATTGAACAATTCTCATTCTAGCATTATGTAGATGCTTATTCTTTTTTCATATCCTTTCTGATCAACAGTTTGTTTTTATTATTTTTTAAAATTATTTTTAAATTATTTTGTTTTATTTTCGGATCAAACATTTCACAAGCACACCAGTTACTGGTTGACTTATTTTATACTTATTCAAAAGACTTGAAAATTAAAAATCAAATTTTTTGAAAAAACTTACAATTAGACTGATAAACTCTTAATTGGTTCCTCAATACGCAATCAACTTTCAAATGATCTAATATCTCCAAACTAGCTGCTGCCATCATCATTCTAAACATTTATTATTAAAAATGTTATTTATATATTTGTTTACTTAATAAATATTTAAAATAATTTTAAGACTTTTATGAAAAACTCTGGAAATGTTAAGTAACTGAAAATCAAAGAAAACATTATTTTAGTTTTTTTATATTTTTCCTTAACTTCATAATATTTTATTTTTATCGATTGTTTATATTGTAACTATGCCTCTATAATGTTCAAAATATTTATACATTGATTTTAAAGTGTTGTACTCAACATTTTATAGGTAGTTTTATAACTACTTCAAGTTAGCAATAATATGTTCTTTTATTTTTCAGTACATTTTTTTTAATTTGTGGCAAATGGAGGGTCACTTAGAGAAAACTAAAACTGAAACACAAAATAATCAAACGTTGGAAAAGAAGTATTACATTCATACATGTTATACTTATGTTACGCTATAAGCATATACTACTAAAACACTTTACAAGAAATAGACAACCTGGTTAAATATTAATAAATATTAAAAGAGACACAAGTCAATTAAAGACAATTCAAGATGGCGTTGTAGGTAGATCGTTAAGTTTGCTTAAAATATTTTTAAATGTAAAATGCTTCCTATTTATTTTAGAGATATCTTCTACAACTGATAAGTATTCATTCAACAAATTGGTCTGTAAATTAAAAGCAGAGCTTTCATTATTATTAATTTTATTTTTTATTATTAAACTAGAGCTTCCAACCAAACTCTAATTTATTGTTAGAAAATAATAGAAAAAAAAAGGGAAAACTGAAAATTATACTGTGGCAAAATAGATCTTTATCTGACCTTTTTTCTGATTACTTTGAATCAAAGTAATGCAAGTTGTTTGGTGGTATGAAAAACTTGCATGATGACGAAATTGCTTTCCACAATCAATTCATTCAAATGGTTTCTCACCAGTATGACTTCTTTCATGTCTTATGAGATTTGAATTTTGACCAAACTTTTTTCCACAAACTGTACATTCATATGGTCTTTCACCAGTATGACTTCTTTCATGTCTTTTGAGACTTGAATTTTGACTAAACTTTGTTCCACAAACAATGCATACATATGGTTTCTCACCAGTATGAGTTCCTTCGTGTTTTATGAGATTTGACTTTTGACTAAACTTTTTTCTACAAACAATACATTCAAATGGTTTCTCACCAGTATGTGTTCTTTCATGTGATAAGAGATTTGAATTTTGACTAAAATTTATTCCACAAACAATACATTCAAATGGTTTCTCACCAGTATGAATTCTTTTGTGATTAATAAACTGAGATCTGAAACTAAAGCGTCTGCAACAAATCAAACATTCATATTTGTCCTTGCCATTTGAAATTTTCTTAAACAAAAATTTGTTTTCTTCTTTTCCACTATTTTCTGCTGAAGCACTAATTTGGGTAGGAACACTTTTCTTAGTTGTTGTATTTTCTATTTCATTGTTTAAACTGACTTCATCAAAGTTAATTCCGTGCCAGCTATCAAATTCACTAACACATTCATCTTCATTTTTCTTGTTAGGTGTTTCACCCCCAATGTTACTTTCGCTTGATAACAACTTTCGCTTACAATCAGACTCTTTGTCGTCCATTAAATTCAGTTTCAACTTGTTGAGCTACATGTAAACAAAACGTTTAAGTTTTTAGTTTGATAAAAAGTTTTAAAAATAAATATATTATATAAAAATCAATTAGATTGTAATCTGAATTAATTTTCTGTTGAATTCTATGCTAGATAAAATCAAATTTTAATCAAAACATGAATTAAAATTGAATCAAAAACAGTTATTCACAGTTTCTTTAAAAAAAAATATATATTTTACAAGAAAATATCTTAAGTAAATTTTAAAGTAGTTTGATGCTACAGTCAATACTACAACAGAAAATTAATGAAAGCAAATAATTCCAAATAGCTTGACAAAAGCTTTCTAATTGACAACATTTCACAAAAAGTCTTTAGCATTTAACGTTATCTTTAGATTTTTCTATTAAACGTTTTTTAACATCTTTTAATGCTGAGTTTTCTCCTCTTTTCTTCAAGTTTTTGATGATTTGAAACAAATGTTTACCTAAAAAATATATTATATATAAGCAGATATATAAATGAAAAAATAAGCAAATACACTTTTATAATCACTAAGCATTGTTTTTAAATTGATCGGTTGAAGTTTGGTGTTTAACTTTTTTCGGAAAGAAAATTAAAATTCATTTATAGATCGTTTTACCAGAAACCATTTTTCAGGAATAAAAATCATAATTTTAAGAAAAGAAGTTTTTTTTTTAACTTGGTTTTAAAAATCAAAATATTTTTTTTCTTTCGAAAAATATTATTTATTTTAGATTGACTGCAGTAAATATACATAAGGCTGTAAGGTACCACTGTCAGCAAAAAATAATCTGGAAAACAAATAGACAAATTTGATAAACGAAAGTTAATCTAATTCACAATTTTAAGTGGAATATATCTAGAGAAACTTAATTAGTTACCAGAAATATGTTTTATAAATTTGTATAAAGTGATACAAACTATTGATTCCAAATTATTTCCAAACCAAATTTTCAAATTAGTTTTTATGTTAATATTGTTTATCTGTATGACTACGTCAATAGTAAACTGCTTAACATAATCGTTTGATTGCAATTGTTGTTACAAAACTGAAGTTTCTTGTGTTTACTATGAAGTTACACAAACATCAATTTCTAACATTTTCTATTGTATAATTTAAAATATAATTTTCAATTTTTATAGACTATATCTTATTTCTTCAGTATAAGGTTTGACATTTATAGGCCCACTTGACTAGTGTGTAGCGAGAAGAAGTTATTTTGAAAACTGTTTAATATGTTTAAATTGTTTAAAACGGATATATGCATGTCTTAAATAATAAATGGTTTTTGATTACAAATGTAAAATTTTGATTTAGTGATTGTATTTGATTTTTATGGTATTAAAGATGCTTATAGCTAGTTTGACCTTAAAATTTCAAACTTTTTTAAAAGCAGAAATAATATCAATAATTTTGTTTTAGTAAAAATTATATCAATATAAAACAATTTATATTTAATAATTGGTAAAGCTTTTTTGTGTGAAAATAAGGTTGTTAGTAATATCTTTTATTTATTTCATTTTAGAATTATAACAGATGTGTTGTAAATACAATTTCTGCAATACTTTTTTAAGAGATATATTTATTTATAAGTAATTCTATTTCTCTATAATATAAAATTTATGCGAATAAATTTCATAAAAGACCAATAAATTGTAAGGTTGTTTTTTAGTTTCGCTAACTGGCGCTTAAAGTATTTTTAAAATTTGAAATTTTCTGCAATTTCTAAAAATTTCATTATAAAATTTCTAAGAACAATTTTCATGTAATAACTTTCTTTGCAATGTTTTGTTTAAAATGTACAATGCAATTATACATTTTTTATTTGAAAATAAAACGCAATCAAAAATAAAAATCTTATAAAGAAGTTTATGAATACCAAGTGTCAATAATATAATTGCAAACTTATTTATTTGATACAAACGAAAAGATTATTGTAAAAAACTAGTATTTCTTTTGAAACTTCTTTTCTAAAATAGTAAACCACTACACATTAATAGTTAATTAAATTGTAATATTCATTTTTTAAACTTGTACTTGCTAAGAAATAACTACAGGTATAAAATAGCAATAGTATTTCACAGTGATTCACTAAATTCAGAATGAAAGTTTTAAGATGAGATCTGTATCTAAGATGTTTAAAGAACTAAAAGTTATTTAATAAATATTACATCATTAGTATCTTTGATATTTGCAATGCTTAGTTATTTCTGTTCTGATAAACAATTGAAACTGATCAAAATTAGTGGATAATGTTTTTCACTGAATTAAAAAACCTTTAAAAATGAATAATTCGTTTTCAGATTAGTTTCTTAACTATGTGAATAGTTAGGAAAAAAATTTTTGTTTCAACTGATAGTCTCCGTGATAAAAATATTTTGATTTCTTTATTTATTCTTAAAGACAGTTCTCCATTACTAAAATTTGAAGCTTGATCAAGTTTCATAAAATCATTACAACAAATTCTATGTTTGAAAACATTATGTGTTTCATAATCAAACAAACATTATGCCTCAAGTAACCAATGATCGTAAGCTATGATTCACAGCAATATTGTAAAATGAAATGCAGTAATTTTTTCAATATATTTGCATTTATATATAATAACTATGAGATTAATTTTAATAAACTGGTTTTTGTACAATACTTAAATAAGTTTAGAATAACATTAGTAAGAATAAAGAGAATAGTTTTCCAACATTTTCTACCATGCAAATTTATTAGCAGTCAGAGAAAAACAGAATTCAACAAATTATTTGCAGTTTGTCTGACTTTTATTGGAATTTATTTCAGTAGATTGTAAAATACAAAAAAATCTAGAATTTAGCATTTTAATATTTGTTTCCAACAACAAAATATTCCTATTATAGTATTATTTTCATATTTTATAAAATTTAAAATGTTGTAACCATACATTTGTTAGATAAATAGGTCAAAATGTTTGAACTTACAAAACATTATTTTTTTAATATTTATATAATTTTTATTTAAACTCACACAACTAAATTTGCTCACATTATCAGTGACATGTTTAGAACTATGAGAAAAACTTTTGACCTAAATTAATTCTATTATTATTTGTAAAGAATCTAAACTTAAGCTTCTTAATTTTTTTACTACTTGAAATTTCATTAGAAAAATTAAATTCCAAATTTGCAATAAAATAGATTCTCTACAATAATAGATTAAATTTTCCTGTTGGTTACTTTTTTTCTGATAATTTTTAAACTGTAAATTTAATTAATAAAATAACTAATTCAATAATTCGGTGAATATCTTATAATTGTATAAATAGAAATCTATTTGTTTGCTTGTATTTATAATTGTAAACTTATTTGAATAAAAATATTTTTAACATATAAAATCTTCTTGTAATATTACTTGGAAGACTAAGAAATTAAAACTTTAAGAATTAAAATCTTTTCAAATAATTTTCTACTGCATTAAAGTATTTACAGCATTAAAAGTAGATTTGTCGAAATGATATTCAATTAACTTATTTTAGCAATATTAAAAACAAAATAGAAATAAAGAATTTCGTTTCTTAATTTACTTTTAAGTTGGAGTTTAAGTACAAATACTAATTTTGCTGAAAGAAAAGTTTTCTTTTTGTAAACTTTTATTTACATTATTAGTAACATGTTTCAAAACAAGTAAAAGAAATTTGACATCAATTGTTTTTACTTTATTTTTTGTACAAAATACAAACTAAATATATTTAACTTTTAATTAAAGTTTTGTTGAAAAGTATTTCAACTCCAAAAATATCATCTGTTGAAATTATAATATAACCTTGATACTTTTCAGAATTTCTCAGTATTTATAATTTTGTTTTAATCTAGAGTTTGTGGGGGTCAAGTTTAAACGAATTACTTTTTGTACTTTTAAATAAAATATTTGTTTATAAATAAATTCATATTTTTCAAGTTTGAATTAAAATTGTTGTATATTAATAACATATTTGATAATTTAAAAAAGTTTGGTGGCGCTGATAAATGAAGACTTTTAGAAATTAAGTCAAAAGCCATTTGAATGTTTTGTTTTTAAATTGTGAATACTAACAGACTGGAAAGCTTATTTATATCTGTAAATAAAAATTTCTTGTTTTTTCAAAATTTAAAATATATTATTTAATATTTACATAGTTAATAAATAAACACAATGTATATAAGATATTTTTCTTTATGATTTCAACACAGATGTTTTACCTCACCAAATACATAAGTTAATCAATTATGGTAAAAAACTTAATTCAAGAAAATTAACGTTAAAAAAATAAACATTATTCTACAAATATACAAATTATTAAACTAATCTATCCCATGAATGTTGAAAGTTTATTCATTTGTTTTTGTAACCGAATTATTATATCCGTTTGGTGACGAAAGCAGTAAAAAAGGTCATAAATTTGAACTTTTTAAACAATTTATTCAAATTTAATTTCCTGTATGCCCTACACACTATTTAAATACTAAAATAACTTTTACTTTTGAATATCAAAAAATAAATGCGGTAATAGTTAACCTTTATATGAGTTAATATCATCTCGAGTATCATTACAGTTAAATGTAAAAGTTTAAAAATGTTATACTTTTCTTTAAGAATGAAACACTTTCTTATAATTCAAATAAAACAGTTCAATGTTTCTTTTTCAAATCCAATAAAAAGGTTAAGTTTCTTTTTAAAACAAAAAGTGAAAATAATTATAATATTAATAATCCAATTTAAAATCAGACCAAGTAAAGCATTTTATAATAATAATTCCAGTAACAGCATCAATTGATTGAAGCACGCATGATAATTTGATCAAATCGCAATATACAGGATTTTACAGCTTATGTATATCCGCAGATATTTATAACTTTGGAAACATTTCTTCAAGTCATAATCAATAATTTGAAAGATGCTTTTTTATATTCACGTATTCAAAAACGTTTTATTATATATAGAAAACAGACAAAATGAATAATTTAAACAAATTGTGTATCCTTTGTTTTGTAGTTCTTTAATTTCGGAAATATACTTTAAAAATAATCAATTTTTTTATTTTGGTTTTGAAAAATTTTCCTTATTTATTAGTAATACAAATTTAATCGTATATTTAACCTTATAAATATGAAAATTAAAATTTATAATTCGTCTTGATTATGAAACACAAAAATTGTAAAATTCATTCTAATTTTCTGATATTAAATAAACTCTTAATACTAATAAAATATTCAAATTAAATTTTGTTTTGTATATCTTTTATTTTTATTAGATTTGTTTTGTCAATTTGTTTTGTTAGAGAAATGAAAATCAAGAAAGCAGTTCATTTTTATTTAATAAAGACCACAATGTTTTTTGTTGCAAATTGTATAAACGTTTCTACAAATCCATAAATAAATTTATCAAATGATTATAATTAATAATGAAAAGATGTGAAATACATAACTTACTAATAAATTTTAACCAACATATAGCAGGAATTATTAATCTTAAAGTAACCTGGCTCATAATATTTGTTATCCTTTAATAAAAAAACAATTTTCAAGAAATATTTATTTTGACAAAAAAATGAGGATTTAACTATTAGAAGATAGATTAAAATGTTGTTAAACCTTTTTGAAAATTATTTTGAAGTTCAAACGAAAAAAATTCTAAGTCTTACAGTACTCTCAATTTACTATTTTAAAAACAAAAAGTCACATGGCTTTTGACATAATTTAAATTTGTCAAAACGACGGTTAATTTTAATCTTAATCATTGAAATAGAAATAAATTTAAATCTGATAGTAATAGTCTATGGATAGATAACATTATATGATTTGTATAATTTTTAAATTATTTTGAAGATCAAAGGAAAATGATTTTTGAGTCTTATAGTACTCTCATTATTAAGAACAAAAAGTCATATGGCTTTGATTTATTTTTCTATCGTCAGTAAGATTGATCATCTTTAATCTTAATCATTAAAGTAAAAATAACTTTAAATCTAAATTAAATAAAACTTCATAAGAAAATTAAACTAATTTGGTTTGTATAATAGTAAACTTCTAAAAAATTTTCTTATCAATTTTAAAATCAAATTTTCTATTTGAAAAATAATTTGCAACAAAATATTTATCAATAAAATTATAAAATTAGTTTCATTTGAACTTGATCCCATACACTTCAGATTGCAACAATGTTTATAAGAAATAAAAAGTAAAATAAACCTCAGACTTTCGTAAAGGATTGCAAAGTTTTAAAATTTGGAGTTAAATTACTTTACAACGAAACTTTAAATAATAACTAACATTAATAACTTGAGTTATTATTCATCACAAAATATGTTTGTAAACATGTTATTAGTAATATGACAGATTTTTTACTAATTGAAAACTTTTCATTCAAGAAAACTATTATTTTTCTTTTTATTATCATCTATTCGAAATCATTAAATATCAGATCGGCAATGCTGTTTTTTTTTCTATCATGAGATAAAATATCAAATAGTATAAATTTGTTTCTAAAATTTTAAAAGTGGTAAACTGTTGCCTTCGATACTATCAATTTACAAAAAGTAAAATTTACTTTTATGAATGGAAATTTTATGAATTACTAACCTTTTCTAGATTCTTAAAAAAAAAACAAATATATTTAAATGTATTATTTAATATCTTCTGTAAACTGAAAGTAATACCAAAAAAATATTAAAATTATAATAAATGATGTATTTTAGTAAGTGTCTTTTCGATAACTAACCGTCTAGCGCCAAGTAGCGGAAAAGGGAGTAGTTTATTTGGTTCTTGTAGATTTATCTTTTAGTCTTGATTTGTTTACACTTTTTTGCACTATCTAAAACAACAAAGATTTTAAATAGTCACAGTAACCAACGTACTATTAATTTTTAATTTATAAAATACTTAATAATTGATTTAAACCAAGAAATAAAATAACTATTTTTGATAGAAGCTAAGTTTAATGATACTTAAATTTAATTTGAACTAATGTATCATTATAAAAATAATATCAACAATAACTATATCGATTAATTACAGCCATCGAAAAATTTACTGATACCACAAACTTAAGATTGAATGAAGATAATATATAACCGTAAAGCTTACGGAGAAATGAAATCGTTTTATCTCGTAATTTGAAATTAAGATAATAATTTGGAAGATGCAATTTTGCATCTGGTTGTCGAGTAAGTTTTTTCCAAGGTAAAAATAAGGTTTTGCGTTTTTTTGAGATTGTTTGATGTTTACAAATTCCTTGTAAAAAAGTATAACTTAAATTTTCTTTTAATCTTTTTTTTATGCATTTACGTCAACATTTTTTAACAAACAACCATTTTTTTGTGCCCAAAATCTATCGAACAAACTAATATTGTTTTTCGTAAGAACATCAGGATTGAGCGTTTTCTATAAATTGCTCGAAGGTTTCTAAATTCTGTTTGCTGTTAGTAATTTTCTTTTTAATTTCTTTTAAATATTTTAGGATTCATCATATATTAAATTACTTACTTTCTTCATTGAGTATTTTATGCTATATAAGCAATTTTTATACAAACAATATGATTTAAATTCTTCATAATCAGTAAGAAACAACTAAAACCTTAATTTGACGTTTTTAAAGACTGTTTCATCATATATCTTTTCTTTGAATCAAAAATGAAAAATTGAAAATGCGAGTTATAATTTCAACAACTCTTAAATCTCTCTATAATAATAAATAGATCAAAAATCTGTGAACTGCATTAAAACTACTGCGTGTCGGTCAAAAATAATCAAAATGGTATTCCAATTACATCAAAAACATAAAATTAGTTCCTTAATGACTTTTAATTTTCTTAATCTTTTGATCAGAAGATGTTTTTATATCAATATATGTGTTATCTCACGATACCATCTTATAAGTCAAATCTTATTGTAAAGAATGAATGCTGAAGATATTAAAATATTTGATAAATGGAGCTTGTTAAAGAAGTATAATGATTTTGATTAAACGATATGAAAAGGAAATAACTTTAAACTAATCAAGTGTTTTGTCAATTTTTTTTAGAAAATAGGAACTTAAAATTTTCTACTGATTCACTGAATGAAGTTTCGTTGAAAAGTATTTCAACTCAAAATTATGTAAACGATTTGTTATCAGGAAGAAATGTTTGAAAGATATACTTTTTTATTATTTATAAACGTTGTTTTCTATGTTGCCATCTAGAGTTTGTAGGGTCAATCTATAGTACGATATTTTTTTAATTTTAATATTAAATTATTTGTTGACATATACTGCTTAAACAGAAAATTTGACTTAAAGGTGAAAAACAATCTTTATTGTAACTTAATTATTGGTACAAACAAAATTAGTATAAAATTTTAACAATATAAAATTTACCAAAATTTATTAGTTTAAAATTGATCCCACAAACTCTAAATTGTAACCAATTAATAATAAATCAAAAGGTTGTAAAATCCATTGTAGTGTAAGAAACCTGTTATTATTCGTTTGAATTTGAATGACTTTTAACGAAAATTAATTACTAAATACTAAGACTACTTTGAGTTTCAATTTGCTACAATTAGCAACATAAAAATAATTTATGTTGAACATTTGCTTTTTGACGTAAAAACATGTAACTGATAAAATGAACGAATGTTTACAAATTTTTATGAAACAAAATGTTTTAGCAAAATTAGTAATTTTAAAACAGACATTTTAAACACATTTTTCAGTCTGCATATTTATAAAACTTTGTATTTTGGATATTTTAGCAGAAATGAATTTAAAAAATTAGTTATTCAACATTTTTATTTTACACTACTTGGCGCAAAAGAGGTTTATTTTAAAAAATACTAGAATTAGCAATAAAAACTTTTTTAAAATTTTGAATTGGTTTTAGCAATTTTTTTAAATTTTTATTCGAGGGTTTTGTTGAGGTTACCATTTGTAGACTGCTAATAATTGCTGATGTCAATAAGCAGTTGATTACCAATTTGATGGTTAGACTCAACTATTAAGCTCAATTAGTTTTGTTAAACTCTCTTTGAGTTAAATTTCTAACTAATTTCAGTTCTTTATTTTCATTTTAGGATTAGTTCAAACAGTTTGACGCTATTAAAACTTTTCTCTAGTTATTAGTAAACTGTTTGTATATTATTTTTAAATAAGATTTTACAAATGAAAATTTTGATTCGATTAGCAACATTTGTTCAATAAATCATTTATATATTTTAATAATTTATAATAATAATAATAATTTTTAATAATTTAATAATGATAATTAATTTGTTTTTAACTCATTCAACTGCTACTTGGCAGTTTAAAATGTAAAATAATAAAGTTTTTTAAATAATCACACTGAACAATGTACCATTAGTTTCTATTTTATGAAATACTATTTACACTATAAAACTGTTTAATTTTCAGTTTTAATTAAAACTTAATATTATATAACAATAAAGATAAACAAAAAAACAATTTTTTGCGAAGAATAAGGAAATAAAATAACCGTTAAGATAGAAGTTCAGTTAAAAATGAAATTTTCAATAACATTGTTGATTGAATAAAGCCATCGAAAAATTTACCGATACCACAAACGTAAGATTGAATGAAGATAATATATAACCGTAAAGCTTAGGGAGAAGGCCGGTTTAACTGATGAAATAAGAGTCTTTTTATTGATTTCTTTTGGAAGATGCACTTTCGCATCTGATTATCAAATTTTTTTGTGTTACATTTTACTTTTACTTTTTAATCATTGATTTATTCTTTTAAGTCAACATTTTTTAAGAACAACAGTTTTTCTACACAAAATCTATCGTTACCACAAACGAAGATTATTTTTCATAAGAATATCAAGATTGAGCGTTTTCTATAAATTGCTTAAAATTGTTAAAATCTGTTTGCTATTAGTAGTTTTTTTTGTAATTTCTTTTAAATATTTTTGGGTTCATTTTTCATTATTTTCTTAATTGAGTATTTTTGGCTATTCAGCAACTAAAAATACGATTTTGCATCTTTAATGAGTATTTTTTTTTACAAATTATATTTGTTTTGAAATTGGTCATTCGTTTCTAAATTATTTAAATTGTGAAGGTATTTGTTAACAGGATATTACTGAAAGATTAAAATCGGAATATTTAAAATGTTTAAAGTCTGTTGTTTATGGTGCTAGAAAAGTTTAACATTTTTAAGAAAGTACAATGTAATCGGTCTACAAAATTACTGCATGTAATATCAAAACATGCTAACTTCTTTTGCTTTTAATAAAGCAAGTTGTTTAAGTTCATTTGAAATCTTAGACAATGCCAAATGAAAAAAGTGTTACAATGATATACATGTTACTTAAATGCATAAATTTGCAGATAACATTAAAAATTCAGTTCATTATGAAAACTATACTTTATTTAAACTTCAATGTTATTTGAAATAGTTGGTTAATTTTAGATTTTATTTTTAAAAATTTAACTCTCTGTTCTTTAATGTACTTATTTATTTTAATTCTGAATTAATCAAAATTCAGTTTTTAATAGCTGAATTAATTTTTGTACAATAATAAATTCTTTTTGTATTCTTTTAAAAAATCAAGTATGGTGTAAAGTAAATTAGTAAAATTTAGAAAAATCTAATAATTTTTAAAGTTTTTTCTTCGAAATATTAGATGTTAAAAAAATAGGAAAAAGTATTAACTCATATATTAATATATATATATAGATAGAGATTTTGATAAATTAAGTAAAATCTTTACCACGCAATAATTAACTTTTATTATGAATAAAGTATACAAACACGTACGTCTGTAGTTTAACAACATCAATTGATTGATATAATTATTAAAAATATTGCTGTTTTTAACATTATTCTTAGTCCAGTTCTAAATCTGTTTATCAATAAAATAACTATTTTCATTTTTTCACTTCAAAACCAAAATTGAACTTTTTGCTGAAATTTATAAAACAAATACTCCTTAAATTTTAAGTTGTAAATATAAAAAGCGATTTACTAGTCTACAAAAATATAAAACTTTCAAATATTTAAGTTTAACTGTATAACATACAAACTGATAATTATATGGTGTAATATAAACTTTAAATAATACAGCAAGTATTTTTTGATACTTAAACACAAATTAATTTTGAGAATTTGAATACTTTATACAGTTTACAATAAATTAGCTTTTTATTACTAGTCCAAAAACCAATAAAATATATTTGTATGTTTTTTATTCTATACGCCACCTAGCGGATATAATATTTTACTTACAATAAAAAAAATCTAAAACTTAAAAAGTCTTTTAATAATTTACTTCAAAGATTTTTATCTTTGTGTAATGGTTTGTGCTATTGTTTTTTGTTAATTGTTTTGATATAAGATTCTACCGATTTACCAAAACTTTTCTATATTTTAAAATCCCACAATTTTTTTAGAATAAAAATCCTTTCAACTTGTTATTCAAGTTATTAGTTATTAACAACTCACTAACTTTGCGGAAATAAAAATGTTATTTGTAAACATTCTGGCATTTTATAGGTAGCATGATTACAACAATGTAATGAACTTCTAATGTAAATAATCTTTATTTCTTTATTTCTACAAAATAAAAACTAAATTCACTCAATTTATTTACTAATTAAACTTCTTGTGAAAAGTGTTTCAAATCAAAAATTAAAATTTTTTAAAAATTATGCTATCAAGAAAATTAGATAATTGTACTTTTCCTTTAATATATCTAATGCAGAGTTTGTGGGATCAAGTTCAAGATAAAAATATTTTTTAAATTTTAATAGAAAACTTCTTGTTGACAAATAATACTCCAATCAAATTTGACTTTACAGTTAATACATAAATGTTATCAATATTTTTCTATTATAAAAAAAAATATAGCTTAACACTCTAATCAGTTCATAAATAATTGTATTTTGGCATTCTGTTTGAGTCAAGATTAAAGTTATTTTTACTTTATGCTTAAATTAAAAACTAGTTAGTCGTGCTGACGATGAAAAGTTAAATCAAAAGCCATGTGACCTTGTATTTTTAAATTGTGAGTACAATAAGACTAAGGGATTCTTTTCGTTTGATCTTTAAAATAATTTCAGCAACACTATAATGATATTTAAGTCTATCTTCTATGAACCTTATGTTTTTGGTGTTTTTAAAAAACAAAATATTGTGGAAGAAAGGTTTCTGTTTTTAAAAAATAAAAAATATTAAAAAAAGTCCTGTGTATACAAAATTGAAAATATATCATTTAAAACAATTTCGTTTTTTTGTAAAATATTTACTTAAATAAAAATCTTTTTATAACATTTCTTTATTTTAATAATTTAGCAGTTCTAACTAAAAGAGGCTTAATAAGAAGCAAAAGTCAAAATAGTTGGAATTTCTAATCAAACTTAAGTAAAAACTTTCTCTTATATTATTTCTTGCAGAGAAATTATTTACTAAATGAAGTTTCTTTGAAACGTATTACTTTATTATGCATTCAAAACTACTTTTCTACTGCTTTGCAACAATAATCTAATTATATATCAAACATTGCACTTTGCAAACTAATTTCATTAAATGTAAAGTAATTTAAATTTTTTAAATATATAAGTTCAAAAGTAAATGTTTGGGATTAAGTGATTCTTTTAAATTTCTATAGACAAAAGCAAACAAGACAAAATAGTAAAAATTTAATTTCTATTTTTTAAAAGTAGTATTTTCTTTCTGGTATTTACTAAAATATCTTTTAACCAACACAGACTTCACTATAATATTCAACTTTTTAAAAACGTCATATTAATGAACATAGGGATAAAATTCAATTTTTAGCTTTAACGATTGAAACAAAGTTCTTATACAATTTGCTAGAATTAATATAAAACAAATAATCATATTTTCTGCAATTGTTTACGTTTCAAACTCCATAAAAATTTTTATTCCAAAACAGATTTTAAAAATGTCAAATTAAAGTTCTAGGTTTTTTTACTGAAGAATTTACAGAAATCTTTTTGTATATATTTTGTAAAACTGGGCGAGGCCATGCGAAAAACAATCATTCTTTATGGTTGGATAGGTTTTACGTAAAAAAAAGTGTTTTTTGTATAAATTTGTTGTTTTGAACAGGATAAAACAACGTTTAAAATTTAAAAACAATTTTTTAATAGCTTTATGCCATTACACCAAAGTCGTAAATACCAAGCAATCACAAGAAAACACAAAACTCTGTTTCTTTAAAGAAGTCAGTTATGCTGGTAATTAGATGTAAAAGTACATCTTCAAAAATAATTTCCCTTGAAAAAATAACGAACGTTGATAACTTGCTCTTTTCGGAATCCATATGGTTATATATTATCTGCATACAATCTTACGTTTGTGGTGTCGGTAGTTATGCATTTGTTTGAAAAATTGAAATATTTTACTTGTAGTAATATGTTTGTCTTGTTTTCATTAATATGTATATGCTTTAGTTAGAAAAAGCGTTTTCATATTAATATCTCCTTTTTTAAAAAGACCAGAAATGGAACTTAATTCACAAAAAATAAACTTATGTCGTTAAACTATTTTCAAAATTAGTCTTAAGAACAATCTTTTAAAATTTCATCTAACAAATAACAGAATAATAATATAAAAGAATGTTTTTAAATAAAAAAACTTTTATCTAACACAATTAGTATTTCTACTTATATTTCAGATGAATAAAATTAAGCAGCACTATTTCTATTTCTTTTTTACTTTTTAATATCATTCAATCGAAATCATTAAACATCGGGTCAACAAAACTACTTTGATTTTAATAAAGAATATCTTGTTTGAACTAACATTTTTCTAGAAAGATGCAAAAATTATAATAAAAGAAAAACCTTTTAATTGTTTGCTTAACTGTTTAATGAAAGATCTCATCTAGCGCCCAGTAGCGGAAAATGAAAGTTTTGAATTGTTGTTTTGTAAAGTTATTCTTAGAACTCATTTAATTGTTTAGACTGAAAAATGTATTTAAAAATTCGATTTTACAAATACTAATTTCGCTATAATTTTTTTTTTTATTTGTAAACATTCTGTCAATTTATCAGTTACATGATTCCATCAAAATAATAAATTTTCAACATAAATCATTTTTATGTTGCTACTTGCAGAGAATTGAAACCCAAAGTAGTCTTGTTATTTACTTAATCGATTTTTGTTGAAAGTATTTCTACTTCAAATTGGGTTTCTAATGTATTGTTTACAATCATCTGAGAACTTCTCAAAACTTTTCGTTTATAACAACTTTGTTACAATCTACAGTTTTTGGGATCAAGTTTAAACAAATAAGTATCTGTAATTTTTATTCTGTATTTTTTATGCTAAACTCTTTTTTGACAAAGTAATGAAAAACATAATAATATATATTTTGTATTATCTATTAGTTTATTTAGTTTAAACCTTTAATGTGAGTTTGAGTTGACTAAAAAGGTAATATTTTAGATCTAAGATTCAATATCTTCTAATCTTGATTTTATTAAGTAATCCCATGAAAAAGTTTTAATCTTTTTCAAAACTACAAAAAGCAAAGTAACTATTTTACTGATACTAGATTTTAAATTGAGTCAATTTTATGTTTATAACAATAATATTTTTAAAAACGTTTTCAATTGATTAAAGCACCCGTAAAACTTAAAGATACCACAATAAATTCTAACAATCATTTTAATTTTCATGAAAAAAAACATTCACACGCAAAACTTAACGATACAATAAACATAAGATAATAAGTAGAAGTTTTATAACCTTGTAGATGACGATAAAGCAAGCATTCATCTCTGAAATTATTTCTGATAATAAGTATATGTGATTTACAGGATGCATATTTCAATCTTATGATCAGTTAATGATCTTGGGTTATAATTTGCTTGAAGTTATAATTTGGAGTTGAAATATAATTTTCAAAAGTACAATTAGTGTATACTTTAAATACAGTGAATTTCTATTATGTACAGATAATACGATAAAAATAGTTTAGGTCAAAAGTTTATTTCATTTTTGTAAACATGTCAATGATGAAAGAGATTTGAAAAAGTTTTTTAGTTTTCAAATAATTACATACAATTTTTAAGGGTATCACTACAAGCTGTTTCATATGCAGTTTCATCTTTTTTTTAGTTTTTTTAGCAAAATGTTGAACTTTCTATTACACAACAAAATTTTAATACTTTTTTATTTTATTCAATGTTTATTGTTCTGTTAGTAACAATTTTTAAATGTTCATATGTTTGTATTTTTGCTTTATAAATCTTCATCTACAATCGTTCTAGAAATAGTTCATAATTTACATTCTAAAATGGGGTTTTTATAGCAATGATAAACAATAAATACTATTTCTTTAAAAATAAAACACCTTTAAATATAATTTGGATGATGTTTTTCATTTTTTTAAATAATAGTTTTATATATTTTGTGCAAGATAATAAATTTTGGAAAAGGTTTATATCATAACATTTAAAATAAATATTGTAACTTAAAAAAGCTTAATTAAATTTTTTTTCTACTGTAGATTAAAAAAGGAGTAAAAATTAAAAAATCCTAATTTTTTTGTGTTAAAATTATTTTCTAATTTAAAATAATATGTTTAAAATTTTTTTCATTGTTAAGAATTAATAAAAAAATTTTAAGATTATTATTTATAAAATAAAGATTTCCATTTTATATTTATTCTTAGCAACGTAATTTTGATAATTTTGAAAATTAAACTTCTGAATTCACTTTGCTCATCTTCTTATTCTAGCTTGTTTTATAAAATTTGATTTGATTTAGAATTGATTTTATTTTACTTTTAGAGTAGTTCTGTTCTTTCTAAAACAATTCTGAATTTTGATTTTTTTCTGTCATTCACAGATACAAGTAATTAATGAAATCAAATACTGTTGTTGTGAATAATAATGAAGTTTTAGCTTGATAAGATTACACTTTTAAATAACTAAAGTTAAAGATTATTAATAAATGAAACAGAATCTAGCAAAAGTTAATTTACGATTTACAGACTACCATGCTTTTAAATACTTCAATATTTGTAAAGGTTTTATCGACACGTAGTCGACTTCAAATTAAGTTCTTTAGAATCTTATGAATACAAGAAAGTTCATAAAAACTGTTGAAGAAATTGCTTAATAAAAAGTATTTTTGTTCTAGTGTTTGTGGGTGAAACACTGATTTATCACTGTAAGGAGAAAAGCACTGAACCAGGATTTAAACTTATTTTAATCAGGTTAAAAAAAATATAAAAAACTATTTCTCTATGTATTGTATTTCTAAAGATTTTCCCAAACTAAAAACTTTCAAATTTTATATTAGTTTTGTCAAAAACTCGTACAAATATCCACATTGTTTAAAAAACAAACAACAGTTTTTGAACTAATAAGCTGGTAAATATAAAAATAATTAAAAAGTTTGTTTTTGTAATCTTAAAACGCAATGAAATTTAGTTAATTATTGAATCTAATTAAAATCAAAAATATTAGGAATAAATTTATCAAAGATACAGTAGTAATGTAATAATTAATAATAATAGCTCAACTAAAAATATATTTTCAGAAAAAAGATACTCGGAAATAAAAACTTAAAGTTGGTTCAAAAACAAAGTTTCTTAAAATAAAATTTGCATTTCGGTAATTTTATAACAATTCTTACTTGGGGTAGACTGTAAAAACTCTTTGTTGAAATGTTCCACTTGAGTGCAGATCAAATTTGACTTTTTTGAAAGTTGTTTCAATTTATTCTTTTCTATCTTGATATATATTTTACTTTTAAACAAATGACATTTTTTTTCTAAGTAAAATGGTATTTAAAAAATTTTTTCAGCGTTAAAAAGTAATACAAAATTTAAAGGTTTTTATTTATAAAAAAATAATGTAAAAATGGTTAAATTCTGTTGTCTGTGGTGCTAAAAATCTAACCAGTTCAATATTTTTAAACTACTTAAAAAATGAATAAATAAAATAAAATTAAAAATCATTATTAAACAATTATAACACATTTTCTAACAAACAAATATTTTAATAAGTAATCAAAGTTTTCTATGTTTGTAAGAAAGTGCGAGATAAAAGAAAACAAGTTCTACATTTTGCAAAATACAATGTTTCAATACATTTTCGCAAATAAAATATTTAGAAATAAATTACAGTTTGAAAAACAGTAAAAACCTGATGATTTAAAAAGACATAAATTTGATTGGAATTCTGATTCTTTTCTGAGAGACAGAATTGATTTACCTGGATGTGTTTATTGGATATCTCAAGATGATAATTTTGTTAAGGTATATAAGCTTAAAGATTTCAATGTTATTAACTTTTCATATGAAATGGTTTTAGTCAAGATTTTTTTCACTTTGGAGTTGCATATTCCTTAAAGAACAATAAATCAGTGAAAGATCATATTGCTTGGAACTTTTGAAACATTGTTTGATTTTCTCAATACCAATTTTATCACTCCCTAGCTTATGTCAATCAGCAATCAGTAATAAGCTTTCTTAGAGAACTTGTAATATGTTGTGATTTGCTATTATTTGTTCAGTATTCAAATGCAAATATATTGCATGTTTTTAGACAAATTGTTTGCTTAATAGAGATACACTAATTATGCAAAACGGAGTTTAGCGAGCATGTACTTCAGACTGACTAGTCATTATTTACCAGACTTACGTCAACTTTAGTTTGTTTTGATTGGTTAATTGAGTTGGTTTGTTCTTGCAAGTATGCAAGTGTCAAAACTATCGAGTTTAATATAATTATTATAACTGGTTTATATTTAAACAAAAGTATCTTTAAGAACTTCCAGCTTAGTGATTATGTTTATAAATTGGAAGAAAGTGTTAAAGAAAATATTTTTTTCAAAGTAAAGAAAATATGTCGTTAGAAGAGTGTTTTCTCGTTCCCAGTATTAACCTTAAATCTCTATAAATGGTTCAAAAGTCAAAACACTTTCTATTCCACTTAAAAACATCCGAAAATTATATCGATCTTAGTTAGTCGAGCTTATTAGCCTAGATTATTAAAATTGTGAAAAAAAATTGTTTTTTAACTGAATTAATCAACTTTAAAATAAAATTGCAGTAAAATTAAGAAAGGAAGTTAGTGATAATATTAGTGAATGTTAACCTTTTACAAATTTTATATTCTTTTCGTTTTAAGATTTTGAAATATTTTCTAATATAGTTGACTGAAGATGAATTTCAAATTGTTGTTATTTTTTTAATATTATTTAATCTTAATTGTTTGGAAAAAAATAAACATAGATTTTTTTTGCTGAAATAATTTTTAACTTAAAAACAATATTATATATTTAAAAAAAACAACACAATAACCAAACATATAAATTATTTATTTCGTTTACAGCAAAATGTATAACAAAAATTGTATACAAGAAATTAAACCTCCGCTAGTTAGCAATAAACTAGCAATCTATAGTGAAATCTAATTTAATTTATAAGTTAAACCACAATTCATTATGTTTATGGTGCTTATAATAAAATCTGAAACAAATTTTTATTAAAGGATTTGTTAAAAAATATCAAATAATTTTTCAATTTTTCAAGAAAAACTTTTCATTTTCTCATAATAAGACTCAAATAAAATGTTATCATCGCGTTTACAGGCTGTATAATATCAGTATCTATTTAGGTTTATTAATTTAAACACATTTATTTAACTATAGTGTGATTAAAAATACTATTCTTTTATTCTATTTGAAAGTTTATTTTTCCAAACAGTATGAAGTTATTTTAAATTTTCTTATTCTAATAATTGAGATCCTTAGAGGTGATGCTGTATCACATAAATTTCAATAATTTTTTTGATGATATTTCTTGTGCTTCCTCAACTACTAAATATTGTTCGTTTGCTTCATGGTTTCAATGTTAGTTACCTTATTAAAAGGTTACATATCAACTCTTATATTTTATGCATTCTAGTTCAAAATCAAGCAACTCAAAATTTTACGAGATATAAATGATTAATAAATTATCAATTAATTAAACCTAAGATCTTTTCTCGACTTGTTCACTACGTAAAAATTTGTTAGGTTTCTTAAAATTGTGATAGAAAATACAAGTTTAGTAATTTTGTTTTAAAATAATGTTTATTGCTCTTACTTACATCAAAATACTCGCTTATTTGCTTTTTTCAATTTTAATTTTATTATAAGCCAAACTTGCAGAATTTCTTTTCTTAAAAAGAATAACATTGCTACATTGTAATATTTAACACTTTTTCACATTTCTTATATCTAAATTCTGCACTGTATGTTCATTATTTGCATTTTGTTTATCTATTAAAAAGATTGAAAATTGATTTACAACAATTAACCGTTTGCAAATTAAAAGTTAAAAAATTAAGAGATAATAGCTTTCAAGTATATAGTCAATAACACAAAAGAGTTACTATAACCATAAATAACCGTTTAAATAAACAAAAACGTTTTTTGCTGAAATTACAAGAAAAAATCAGAAATACTTAAAACCAACGAAACTTTAAAATGTTGTTAGAAAAATAATAGAAGAAAAACATGAAATACTAAAAACTAGGATGAGTCAAAATTGATCTTTATCTGATCTTTTTTCTGATTACTTTGAATCTAAATAATGTAAGTTGTTTGATGGTATGAAAGAATTGCATGATGGCCAAATTGCTTTCCACACACAATTCATTAAATTGGTTTTTCACCAGTATGAGTTCTCTTATGTTGTGAAAGAAGGTCATTTCGACTAAACTTTTTTCCACAAACAATACATTCAAATGGTTTCTCACCAGTATGTGTTCTTTCGTGTGTTAAGAGGATTGAATTTTGACTAAACTTTTTTCCACAAACAATACATTCAAATGGTTTCTCACCAGTATGAGTTCTTTCATGTCTTAAGAGGTTTGAATTTTGACTAAACTTTTTTCCACAAACAATACATTCATATGGTTTTTCACCAGTATGAGTTCTTTTATGTTTTATGAGATCTGAATTTTGACCAAACTTTTTTCCACAAACAATACATTCAAATGGTTTCTCACCAGTATGTGTTCTTTCATGTGATAAAAGATTTGATTTTTTACTAAACTTTTTTCTACAAACAATACATTCATATGGTTTTTCTCCAGTATGAATTCTTTCGTGAATAATAAATTGAGATCTGCAACTTAAGCGTCTGCAACAAATCAAACATTCATATTTGTCCTTGCCAATTGAAATTTTCTTAAACAAAAGTTTGTTTTCTTCTTTTCCACTATTTTCTGCTGAAGCACCAATTTTGGTAGAAACGCTTTTCTTAGTTGTTGTATTTTCTATTTCATTGTTTGAACTGACTTCATCAAAGTTAATTCCGTACCAGCTATCAAATTCACTAACACATTCATTATCATTTTTCTTGTTAGGTGTTTCACCTCTGATGTTAATTTCGTTTGGTAACAATTTTCGCATGCAATCAGATTCTTTGTCGTCCATTAAATTCAGTTTCAACTTGTTGAGCTACATGTAAACAAAACGTTTTAGTTTTTAGTGTAATAAAAAGTTAAAAAAAACAATATATTATATACAAATCAATTCGATTGTAATCTGAATTAACTTTTTGTTAATTTCTATGCAATATAAAATTATAGTTTATTTAAAAAAAGAATTATAATTGAACCAAAAACAATTATTCACAGTTTCTTAAAATATAAATATTTATTTTACAAGAAAATATCTTAAGTAAATTTTAAAGTGGTTTATTGCCATATTCAATACTACAACAAAAATTTAATGAAAGTAAACAATTCAAAATAGCCTGACAAAAGCTTTCTAATTGACAACATTTCACAAAAAGTCTTTAGCATTCAACGTTATCTTTAGATTTTCTATTAAACGTTTTTTAATATCTCTTAATGCTAAGTTTTCTGCTCTTTTCTTCGAGTTTTTGATGATTTGAAATAAATGTTTACCTGAAAAATATATTATATATAAGCAGATATATAAATAAAAAAATAAGCAAATACACTTTTATAATTACTAAGCAGTGTTTTTAAATTGATCAGTTGAAGTTTGTTGTTTAACTATTTTTGGAAAGAAAATTAAAATATATTTTTAGATTGTTCTACCAGAAACCAATTTTCAGGAATATAAATCATAATTTTGGGAAAATAAGTTTTTTTTTAACTTGGCTTTAAAAATCAAAATATCTTTTTTCTTCCGAAAAGTATTATTTATCTTAGATTGACTGCAGTAAATATGCATAAAGCTGTAAGGTACTACTGTCAGCAAAAAATAATCTGGAAAACAAAGAGACAAATTTAATAAACGAAAGTAAATCTAATTCACATTTTTAAGTGGAATATATCTAGAAATACCTTATTAGAAATATGTTTTATAAATTTGCATAAGGTGATACAAACTATTGATTCCAAATTATTTCCAAACCAAACTGTCCAATTTAGTTTGTATGTTAGTATTGTTTATCTGTATGACTACGTCAATAGTAAACTGCTTAACATAATCGTTTGATTGCAATTGTTGTTACAAAACTGAAGTTTCTTGTGTTTACCATGATGTTACACAAACAACAATTTCTAACATTTTCTATTGTATACTTTAAAATATAAGTTTTCAATTTTTATAGACTTTATCTTATTTCTTCAGTATAAAGTTTGACATTTATAAGCCCACTAAAGTAGTGTGTAGTGAGAACAAGTTATTAAACATTTATTAAAGATGTTTATTATTAGCTTGACCTTAAAATTTCAAATTTTTTTAAAAGCAGAAATAATATCAATAATTTTATTTTAGTAAAAAAATATCAATATAAAATATTTTGTATTTAATAATTGGTAAAGCTTTTTTGTGTGAAAATAAGGTTGTTAGTAATATCTTTTATTTATTTTTATTTTAGAATTATAACAGATGCGTTGTAAATACAATTTCTGCAATACTTTTTTAAGAGATATATTTATTTATAATTAATTCTATTTCTCTATAATAAAGAATTTATTTATGCGAATAAATTTCGTACAAAACCAATAAATTGTAAGGTTGTTTTTTAGTTTCGCTAACTGGCGCTTAAAGTATTTTTAAAATTTGATATTTTCTGCAATTTAAAAAAGTTTCATTATAAAATTTCTAAGAACAGTTTTCACGTAAAAACTTTTTTTGCAAAGTTTTGTTTAAAATCTAAAAAGCAATTACACATTTTTTATTTAAAAATAAAACGCAATCCAAAATAAAAATCTTATAAGAAGTTTATGAATACCAAGTGTCAATAATATAATTGCAAACTTATTTATTTGAATATTGAACGAAAAGATTTATGTAAAAAACTGGTATTTCTTTTGAAACTTGTTTTCTAAAATAGTAAACCACTACACATTATTAGTTAATTAAATTGTAATATTCATTATTTAAACTTGTACTTGCTAAGAAATAACTACAGGTACAAAATAGCAATAGTATTTCACAGTGATTCACTAAATTCAGAATGAAAGTATTAAGATGAGATCTGTATCTAAGATGTTTAAAGAAATAAAAGTTCTTTAATAAATATTACATCATCAGTATCTTTGATATTTGCACTGCTTAGTATTTCAGTTCTCATAAACAATTTAAACTGATCAGAATTAGCGGATAATGTTTTTCACTGAATTAAAAAACCTTTAAAAATAAATAATTTGTTTTCAGATTAGTTTCTTAACTATGTAAATAGTTTGAAAAAAATATATAAAGCCTTCTAAGCAAGTCTATAAGACCAAAAGAGTTCTTAAGTAAACATAAACAATTTGTTAGGAAAAATAATTAAACAACTTGTCAAGTCATTGAACGTAAAAATTGTCTTTATTGTTTCATTATTACCTGTTCTTCTAATGTTTATATTTAAGTGATCTTAAACTGAATTCTTTTGTTTCAAGTGATAGTCTCCGTGATAAAAATATTTTGATTTCTTTATTTATACTTATAGACAGTTCTCCATTACTAAAATTCGAAGCTTGATCAAGTTTCTTAAAATCATTAAAACAAATTCTATGTTTGAAAACGTTATGTGTTTCATAATCAAACAAACATTATGCCTCAAGTAACCAATGATCGTAAGCTATGATTCACAGCAATATTGTAAAATAAAATACAGTAATTTTTTCAATATATTTGCATTTATATATAATAACTATGAGATTAATTTTAATAAACTGGTTTTTGTACAATACTTAAATAAGTTTAGAATAACATTAGTAAGAATAAAGAGAATAGTTTTCCAACATTTTCTACCATGTAAATTTACTAGCAGTCAGAGAAAAACAGAATTCAACAAATTATTTGCAGTTTGTCTGACTTTTATTGGAATTTATTTTAGTAGATTGTAAAATACAAAAAAAACTAGAATTTAGCATTTTAATATTTGTTTTCCAACAACAAAATATTCTTATTATAGTATTATTTTCCTATTTTATAAAATTTCAAATGTTGTAACCATACATTTGTTAGATAAATAGGTCAAAATGTTTGAACTTACAAAACATTATTTTTTTAATATTTATATAATTTTTATTTAAACTCACAACACTAAATTTGCTCACATTATCAGTGACATGTTTAGAACTATAAGAAAAACTTTTGACCTAAATTAATTCTATTATTATTTGTAAAGAATCTAAACTTAAGCTTTTTAATTTATTTACTACTTGAAATTTCATTAGAAAAATTAAATTCCAAATTTGCAATAAAATAGATTTTCTACAATAATAGATTAAATTTTCCTGTTGGTTACTTTTTTTCTGATAATTTTTAAACTGTAAATTTAATTAATAAAATAACTAATTCAATAATTCATTGAATAACTTATAATTGTATATATAGAAATCTATTTGTTTGCTTGTATTTATAATTGTAAACTTATTTGAATAAAAATATTTTTAACATATAAAATCTTATTGTAATATTACTTGGATGACTAAGAAATTAAAACTTTAAGAATTAAAATCTTTTCAAATAATTTTCTACTGCATTGAAGTATTTACAGCATTAAAAGTATATTTGTCGAAATGATATTCAATTAACTTATTTTAGTAATATTAAAAAACAAAATAGAAATAAAGATTTCCGTTCCTTAATTTCCTTTTAAGTTGAAGTTTAAGTAGAAATACTATTTTTGTTGAAAAAAAGTTTTCTTTTTGTAAACTTTTATTTACATTATTAGTAACATGTTTCAAAACAAGTAAAAGAAATTTAACATCAATTGTTTTTACTTTATTTTTTGTACAAAATACAAACTAAATTTATTTAACTTTTAATTAAAGTTTTGTTGAAAAGTATTTCAACTCCAAAAATATCGTCTGTCGAAAGTACAATAACCTTGATACTTTTCAGAATTTCTGAGTATTTATAATTTTGTTTTAATCTAGAGTTTGTGGGGGTCAAGTTTAAACGAATTACTTTTTGTACTTTTAAAGAAAATATTTGTTTATAAATAAATTCATATTTTTCAAGTTTGAATTAAAATTGTTGTATATTAATAACATATTTGATAATTTAAAAAAGTTTGGTGGCGCTGATAAATGAAGACTTTTAGAAATTAAGTCAAAAGCCAATTGAATGTTTTGTTTTTAAATTGTGAATACTAACAGACTGGAAAGCTTATTTATATTTCTAAATAAAAATTTCTTGTTTTTTCAAAATTTAAACAATATTATTTAATATTTACATAGTTAATAAATAAACACAATGTATATAAGATATTTTTCTTTATGATTTCAACACAGATGTTTTACCTCACCAAATACATAAGTTAATCAATTATGGTAAAAAACTTAATTCAAGAAAATTAACGTTAAAAAAATAAACATTATTCTACAAATATACAAATTATTAAACTAATCTATCCCATGAATGTTGAAAGTTTATTTATTTGTTTTTGTAGCCGAATTATTGTATCCGTTTGGTGACGAAAGCAGTAAAAAAGGTCATAAATTTGAACTTTTGCTAATAAATTTTACCCAAAATATAGCAGGAATTATTAATTTTAAAGTAACCTGGTTAATAAAGTTTATTATCCTTTAACAAAAAAAGGATTTTCAAGAAATATTTATTTTGACAAAAAATTAGGATTTAACTCATAGAAGATAGATTAAAATGTTGTTAAACCTTTTTGAAAATTATTTTGAAGTTCAAACGAAAAAAATTCTAAGTCTTATAGTACTCTCAATTTACTATTTTAAAAACAAAAAGTCACATGGCTTTTGACATAATTTAAATTTGTCAAAACGACGGTTAATTTTAATCTTAATTATTGAAATAGAAATAAATTTAAATCTGATAGTTATAGTCTATGGATAGATAACATTATATGATTTGTATAATTTTTAAATTATTTTGAAGATCAAAGGAAAATGATTTTTGAGTCTTATAGTACTCTCATTATTAAGAACAAAAAGTCACATGGCTTTGATTTATTTTTCTATCGTCAGTACGATTGATCATTTTTAATTTTAATCATTGAAGTAAAAATAACTTTAAATCTAAATTAAATAAAACTTGATAAGAAAAATTAAACTAATTTGGTTTGTATAATAGTAAACTTATAAAAAACTTTCTTATCAACTTTAAATCAAATTTTCTATTTGAAAAATATTTGTTAACAAAATGCTTATCAATAAAATTATAAAATTAATTTCATTTGAACCTTATTCCATACACTTCAGATTGCAACAACGTTTATAAGAAATGAAAAGTAAATTAAAACTCAATCTTTCGTAAAGGATTGCAAAGTTTTTTAATTTGGAGCTAAAGTACTTTACAACTAAACTTTAAATAATAAATAAGTTAATTATAGTTAATATTAGTTAAAAACACGATATTAAAGTTATATATAACAGCATCTTTATAACATTAATATCAACAATAACTATATCGATTTAATAAAGCCATCGAAAAATTTACCGATACCACATACATAAGATTGAATGAAAATAATATATAACCGTAAAGCTTACGAAGAAGTTATATCATTTTATTTCTTATCTGGATAACAATACTAATTTGGAAGATGCAGTTTTGCATTTGATTATTTGAATGAAATACAACTGGATAAGAAAATTTAAACTAATTTGGTTTGTATAATAGTAAACTTAAAATAAATTTTCTTATCAACTTTAAATCAAATTTTCTTTTATAACAATTTTTGTCAACAAAATGCTTATCAATAAAATTATAAAATTAGTTTCATTTGAACTTGATCCCATACACTTCAGATTGCAACAACGTTTATAAGAAATGAGGAGTAAAATAAAACTCAAACTTTCGTAAAGTATTGCAAAGTTTGTAAATTTGGAGTTAAATTCAAAGTTTTACTTTACAAGGAAACTTTAAATAATGAATAAGTTTATTAACTTGAGTTATTATTCATCACAAAATTTTTTTGTAAACATGTTATTAGTAATATGACAGATTTTTTACTAATTGAAAACTTTTCATTCAAAAAAACTAGTATTATGCTTTTTATTATCATTTAATCGAAATCATTAAATATCAGCTTGGCAATGCTGTTCTTTTTACTATCATGAGATAAAATATCAAATAATATAATTTTGATTCTAATGTTTTAAAAATTGTAATTTTTTGCCGTTGATATATCAATTTACAATAAAAAAGGTAAAATTAACTTTTAAGAATGGAAACTATATGACTTACTAACCTTTTCCAGATTCCAAAAAAAACAAATATGTCTAAATATGTTATATAATATTTTCTTTAAACTGAAAGTAATACCAAAAAATATTATAATTATAATAAATGACGTTTATTTTTAAGTGTTTTTTGAAAACAAACCGTCTAGCGCCAAGTAGCGGAAAAGGAAACAGTCGACTTGTTTTTTGTATGTTTATCTTTTTTTCCTGATTTGTTTACATTATCTAAAACAATAAAGATTTTAAATAGTCCTAGTAACCAATGTACTATTAATTTTTAATTTATAAAATACTTAATTATTTAGTTGAACCAAGAAATAAAATAACTGTTTTTGATGGAAGCTCAGTTTAATGATACTTAAATTTAATTTGAACTAATAGTATCTTTGAAAAAATAATATGAACAATAACTTTATCGATTGATTACAGCAATCGAAAAATTTACCGACACCACAAACATAAGATTAAATGAAAATAATATATAACCATAAAGCTTACGGAGAAATGAAATTGTTTTATCACGTAATTTGAACTTTATATGCTAATTTGGAAGATGCAGTTTTGCATCTGGTTATCAAGTAAGTTATTTCCAAGATAAAATAAGATTTTGTGTATTTGGATATTGTTTGATGTTTACATATTTTTTTTAAGAAAGTGTAAGCTAATTTTCTTTAAATCTTTTTTTATGCATTTAAGTCAACATTTTTTAACAAACAACAGTTTTTTTTTGCCCAAAATCTATTGAACAAACTAATATTGTTTTTCATAACAATATCAGGATTGAGCGTTTTCTATAAATTGCTCGAAGGTTTCTAAATTCTATTTGCTGTTAGTAATTTTCTTTTTAATTTCTTTTAAATATTTTAAAATTCATCACATATTAAATTTCTTACTTTCTTCATTGAGTATTTTATGCTATCTAAACAATTTTAATACAAACAATATGTTTTAAATTCTTCATGATCAGTAAGAAACAACTAAAACCTTAATTTGACGTTATTAAAGACTGTTTCATCATAAATCTTTTCTTTGAATCAAAAATGAAAAATTGAAAATGCAAGTTATAATTTCAACAACTCTTAAATCTCTCTATAATAATAAATAGATCAAAAATCTGTTAACTACTTCAAAAGTACTGCGTGTTGGTCAAAATTAATCAAAATATTCTTCCATTTATTTCAAAAATATAAAATTAGTTCCCTAATGACTTGTAAGTTCCGTAATCTTTTGATCAGAAGATGTCTTTATATTAATATAAGTGTTATCTCACGATACCATCTTATAAGTCAAATTTTATTGTAAAGAATGAATACTGAAGATATTAAACTTTTTGATAAATAAGGCTTGTTAAAGAAACATAATGATTTTGATTAAACGACATGAAAAGGAAATAACTTTAATCTAATCAAGTGTTTTGTCAATTTTTTAGAAAATAAGAAGTTATGATTTTCCACTGATTCACTGAATGAAGTTTCGTTGAAAAGTATTTCAACTCAAAATTATGTAAACGATTTGTTGTCATGAAGAAATGTTTGAAAGATATACTTTTCATTACTTATAAACGTTGTTGCCATCTAGAGTTTGTGGGATCAAGCTAAAATACGATATTTTTTTCTAATTTTAATAATATACTATTTGTTGACAAACACTGCTTACACAGAAAATTTGACTTAAAGGTGAAAAACAATCTTTATTGTAACTTTAAATAGTTAGTTTTATAATTCACTTAAGCTTGTTATTCCAATAACTTTAACTGATTACTTAAAAATTGTAAGATGTCAAATTAGTGCCTGGTTTGCTTTTTGCTAATCATTAATAATTATGTAAAACTGTTATGTTTATAAAAGTTTTTTGTTGAACAACTGAAATTATTATTAAACTTATTTTTAAATTACTAGTTTATTTTCATTATGATATAAACTTATTTGATAATTAGTTGCAAAAGTGCTTCTTCCAAAGTTATACATGAATTATTTAAGAAACTAAAATAAGCTTGCTGTTTCATAATCTTTACGGTTGTATATTCCTAATTAATTTTAATTTAAATTCAAATTAAAAATAATACTTTCTAAGTAGTAAATGTTTGCTTTATAATTCAAATACTAAAATAAATTTGAAAAAACAGTAAAAGTTTGATCAGTAAAAGTGTTCATAGTTTGTGGTTTTTAGAGGTAGTCATCAGATGATGCTTTTCAGCAATTAATCAGAAGACATTTAAGATCATTTCTGACTAAAATTAAGAATCATAATAAATAATATCCATTAATAGATTTATTAAATTAGATTTAAAGCAAGCAAAAATTTAGATGCCTAATACTAAACAGTTTAATATTTAATTAATATTAGGAAGATTCTACAAGTTAGAGTTTTAGTGATACAAATATCCTTGAAACATTTAATTACGAATAATTATGATTTTTATTTTCTTACTTAAACTTACATTTTTTTTGGAAAAAATTTTTCTTGTTTAGCTAAAAAAAATAATTAAAATCTAAAAGAAACTTACTCTTAAAAAGCATAATTGTAAATTATCAAACAATCTCAAGAAAGGCAAATTCTTGTTATTTCTATATTTTAAAAAATATATCTTTAATCTATATCTTTTTGATATACAAATGCAAAATATAAAGTAAAAGTAACAAAACAACTAATTTATTCATTCATAAAAATTACAATTACTTAAGTTATTTCATTTAGTGTTACTTTTTGATTTATATTATCATATATTATTCATTAATATAAATTTTTATTCAAAGTAATTAAAAGATTAAAAATAATTATAAGATTTAAATTAAACTATTTTTAATAATAAGAAATTAAATTTTAGATATAACTGAATATGAAACAGATTTTAGTGATGCCATAAATAATTATCTTTGATTAACTGAAGGTTATAAATTTTTTGATCACATTATCAGTTATATCTTTTCAAAAATGAAACAAAATTGTTTTTATGTCACTTCTTCTATATATTAGATACTCAAGTTAATTAATCTCTTTACTAATAGAATTTTTGTTGAACAAAAGTTTAACTTCAAATTAGGCTTTTATAACCATTGATATTTTGTTAAAGTTCTTGTAATTTTCCATTATTTATCACTTTGTCGTAATCTAGAGTTTGTTGGGTCAAGCTTACAAAATTTGTTTTTACAATTTTAATATTAATTTGTTATTCATAAACAAAGTTTATTTGTAGAGGTTTAAATGAAACATTTTATATCAAATATTTTTTTACTCAATAAAAAACTTTTAAGTGTTTAATAAAACTCTCTTTTAATTTAAATTTAATTATTTGTTTTGTAAAAAAATTAACATTTTATATCTCGTTTACTTTTCTAGCATAACAACCAACAGACTTATTAATTTTTACATATTCTATTTTTCATTAAATGAAAGCTAATTTACAACTAAAGGACAATCAATCCAAATTTGTAAAATATTACACTTGAAACCCTTGTTAGTTTAAACTTACTTCTTGATAAAAATTTATAATTTTCTTTTAATTGTAAACTTCATTAAAACAAGTTTTATGAAACTTTATTCTAGAATATAAAAGAAATTGTTAAAAAATTCTTTCTTAATGGATGTTAGTCAGCAATCAAATACTATAAAATCTTTCTTAAACATTTTATAAATCTATTTTTGTTTACAGACTAACTTATAGTTTGACTAATAGCAGTAAATTTGAAAGTTGCTTATTTTCGGTAGAGATTTGTGGAAGAAATTTAATGATTTGTTTAAAATTAAGTTAGTTACAATTTTAATTAAATATCAAATTTTAATTTTGTTAAACTCTGATCTAACAATTTACGTAAACCGAAAAAAATTAATTAAATTTAATTTGGATTTTACTATAAAAACTAATGCAGCTTCATTATTTATCATTTTATTTTGATATTGAATCTTTATTTTGAATTTAAAGTTGTAAAGTTTTTATTGATTGAAATGTTTTAAAACAAGTCAACTGAAATTGAATTATATTTTTAGATGTTAATTTTTTAAGAAGTAGTGTCCAGTATCGAAAAGTAATTTTGAATAGTTGTTTTCACATTGTATATTGTAGTGTTTAATTTTATTACTATTATCTATACTCTCATCTCATTTTAGAGTGACTCATGTTTTTTTACGTTAAAATTAGTGAAATATAAGTAATTAATTTATAGTATTATAATTTATAAATAATATAGTAAATTAGTAAATAAATTTAAGTTCTGGATTACTATGAACTGTTTCTTCCCTTGTTTCATCTGTAGTTTATTTGCAAATAAATAAAGAGAAAAAGCATATTTAGTTGTATAATTTAACAAAATCTAAATTAAAAGTGGATGAATCAGGCTTTTCACTATCTAAATAAGACGATTTTCAAAAAATCGTGTTTTACTCCAGCAATTTTTTTTTATTTATAAAAAATAAACATCAAAATACTTTACAAACAATTAAATTAAATACTCTTTTGCATAAGCTTTTTCTATTTTTGTATATATATTAATTTTGTTTTATAATATTTATTATAATTTTATAATGTGCTTCAAGTTTTTTTGATTCAAATTTTTAAAGAAGTTGTATCAAACGAGTTTATAAAGATGTTTTAAAGTAGAACTACTAATTTTACTGAAAATCTGGTTTTCTATTAGAAAATATTCTGTCACATTTTCAGTATCATCTTCGTAATAATGGAATAAACTTTTAACCTAATTTTTTTTTATAATTTTTTGCAGATAAATTATTTATTTAATGTATTTTTGTTGAAAAGTATTTCAACTCCAAAATTGTGTCCACGATTTAGTACTAAATTTACATAAAGTCTGGTCATGTAAATATAATTTTCATTGTATATAACTTCATTACAACCTAGAGTTTGTGGGATCAAGTTTAAACCCAGATTTTAGAATTTAATTTTTCTTCCTATAAAAATAATCTTTTTGTTGACAAGAAATGTTCAAATAATAATTTTGACAATAACACTAACACATAAGTTATTAAAGAATATAGAGGTAACTTATTTGTTATACGAACGAAATCAGTCTAAGGTTGTAATTAGTTGAGAAAATAATTTCTTACGAAGTTTGATTTAAGTCACATTTAAAGTGATTTCTACATTGATTCTTCAATAGAAACTTAGTGGTCGTGCTGACAAATAAACGTTAAAAGAAAATCAAGTCAAAAGCCATGTTAGTTTTTTGTTCTTAAACTGTTGATAACAATTGTAGACTAGATAATCTATGTTTACATACTCTTCAAAGATATATTTTTAGTTTATCAAAGACTAAATAGTAAATTAGTTTTTATAATAATAACTAATCTCAGTTGTTTAATCTATTTTCAAGATAAAAATTATAATGTTTCGAAATTATATTAAGATTGAAATATTTTTTATGTTTGATAGCGCACTATAGTGGAAATGAAAACTTCAAATAGAATTACAGTTTTAAAAAAAAGTTCATCAAATTTTATTGAAAATGTTTACTGTCTCTAGCAATAATTTTAAGTATACTGTAAAGTATGTTTACAGTTTTAGAAAATTAGAAGTTATTTATTTATTTTATTGCATGTTCAAAACTGTTTTCACTTTTTGGTGAAATTTTTGAATTCAATTCTACAAAATCAAAGTTTCTTCTAAATTAGTAACTTTTTTATTATGAATAGCTTAGATAGTAAACAAAAACTACTTAATATTCAATTTTTAATCAAAAACCTTTCTTTTCATTCTTTGCGCCATCTAGCAGTTATCGTGTTTTGGTTACAACAACAAATATTATGAAACTTAATTAGTATTTTATTGAACCACTTTAATGAATTGTACAATTTGCAGATTGGTGCATGTTTGTTGCTACAAAGCATATTAATATTTTCTTTTTTTCTTTTATTGTTAAAAAAGAATTGATTAAATTTTTTTTTCGTAAATATTTTTTATACAGAGTTAAATCGTTAAAAATCAAATTTCAGATTAACTAATTATTCCAAATGCAACAAAAAACCTTATTTAAAAAATATTTTCCACAGTGAACAAAATTTCTAATGATAAGCTTGTCGCTGTTATCAATTAGGGGGTAATAATGTCTTTTATAGTCTTTCTAAACTTAAATTAAATATGCTTAAAAATATTTGACAACTTATTTTAAAAAGTTCAGTTGTTTTTTTAATTAAAAAGTAATAAAGCTTATTATCTCTATATTTTAAGTGGAGTTAATTTTAGTAATCTCATAAGCAGTTTCAATTAGAATTTTAATCATATAAAATAAGTAAAAGCAAAAAAATAATTTGTTTAGATCTCTATAGAATTTATATTTATATTTTGGTAGTTAGTAAGCTTTTTCTATATAAGTTTTTTAAATTAAATTTTATAAATAAAAAAGGCAAATAAATACAGCTGCTCAACAAATTATTAATTCGTTTATAAATAAGTCAACCACTACTTAGCGGTTTCAAAATTAAATTGATTGTCCGTCTATGCTAAATAAACGTTTCTGGAAGGAAAAAATCGGAATATGTAAAAATAGTTAAAGTCTGTTGTTTGTGGTGGTAAAAATCTAAACAAATTAAAGCTGTTTTTTTATTAAGTAAAATGTAATTAGTGTATAAAACAACTTCATGTAATCGCCAAAGGTTGTTAACTTTTTTGTTGCTTTTGATAAAGCAGATTGTCTTAAATTAATTAAAAACTTTTAAAGAGATATATCATTTACAGATATTAATTTTATGAAATTTTATAAATTTATTTAAATAGTAGGAAACCTAGTTTGTTTTCTTATAAATTAAAAATGAAAAAACATGAAATCTTAGTTTATTATGGACACTATAATTTATATAAACTTTTATGTGGTATTTGAAATATTTTGCTGCATTGAAACTCTATTGTGAATTGTTAAACTCAGTTTGAAAAATATTTACAAAACAAATGTAATCAATTTTCCTTTTAAAGATACAATAAAAAAAACAGTTATCTTGATTCGCTTCAAAAAACCTACAACAATATACAAAAAATGAAATTTATTAAGATTACTCATTAAAAAATTATTTTAGATTCAGATTTATGTTATTCTAATCAAGATATTTTAACTGCTAGAGAGTGTATAAAATAAAATAAAATATATTTAAATGTATTATTTAATATCTTCTGTAAACTGAAAGTGATACCAAACAAATAATAAAATTAAAATAAATGATGTATTTTTGTAAGTGTTTTTTTGATAACAAACCGTCTAGCGCCAAGTAGCGGAAAAGGAAACAGTTTATTTGGTTTTTGTAGATTTATCTTTTAGTCTTGATTTGTTTACACTTTTTTGCACTATCTAAAACAATAAAGATTTTAAAATGTCACAGTAACCCACGTACTATTAATTTGTAATTTATAAAATACTTAATTATTGAGTTAAGCCAAGAAATAAAATAACTGTTTTTGATAGAAGCTCAGTTTATTGAAACTGAAATTTAAATTTAACTAATAACATCTTTATAACAATATTATCAACAATAACTTTATCGATTGATTAAAGCCATCGAAAAAAGAAGCCCTTTAAATGACATTATTATGATTTATAAAATTTACAGGACTTTAGAAATCAAGTTAGAGGAAATCTTTTTATATTTATTTTTAATATATTTCATGTTTTTATTATTTTACAGTAATTTCTTAAGCATATAACAAGCAGTTAATTAAAACCATGAAAAGTAAAAAAATAAACAAATTAAACTTTTTTTCATTAAAAGTTTATGTCATTAAGCTAACACATAACAATCACTTACAGCAATCTTCTTATATAACCGCATCTAATGAGCTTCCTTAGAATGAAAGTTGTTTTTAAAGAAGTAGTTTTAGTATTAAATTTATTATATAAAATTTAGAATGAATTTTAATGTTTGTTTTCATTTACCAAATCCAAAATGGATAAATTTCTGATTTTATTTTATACACTCTCTAGCTGTTAAAATATCTTGATTAGAATAACATAAATCTGAATCTAAAACAATTGTTTAATAAATAAACTTAATAAATTCCATTTTTTGGATATTGCTGCAGGTTTTTTGAAGCGAATCAAGATAACTGTTTTTTTAGTGTATTTTTTAAAGGATAATTGATTACATTAGTTTTATAAATATTTTTTAAACTGAGTTACACAGTTCACAATAGAGTTTCATTGTAACAAATTATTTCAAATACCACATAAAACTTTATAGAAATTATAGTGACCATAATAAACTAAGATTTCATGATTTCATGATTTTTTAATTTTTATTTTATAAGAAATCAAATTAGCTTTCTTACCATTTAAATAAATTTATAAAATTTCATAAAACTAATATCTGTAAATGATATATCTCCTTAAAAGTTTGCATTTTAAACCAAATTAAGACAATCTGCTTTATCAAAAGCAAAAAAAAAGTTAAAAACCTTTGGCGATTACTTGAAGTTGTTTTATACACTAATTACATTTTACTTAAAAAAAAAACCGCTTTAATTCGTTTAGATTTCTAGCACCACAAACAACAGACTTTAACTATTTTTATATATTCCAATTTTTCCCTTCCAGAAACGTTTATTTAGTAAAGACGGACAATCAATTTAATTTTGAAACCGCTAAGTAGTGGTTGATTAATTTATAAACGAATTAATAATTTGTTGAATACTTGTATTTAATTGCCTTTTTATTTAGAATATTTAATTTAAAAGAATAATATAGAAAAAGCTAACTAACTACCAAAATTTAAAGCTAATTTTTGTAAACTCTGTAGTGATCTAAACAAATAAATTTTTTGCTTTTACTTATTTTATATTTAACTAATTATTATTTAATAATTTTGTAGACCGATTTCATTGTACTTTCTTAAAAAATGTTAAACTCGTTTAAATTTCTAGCACCATAAACAACAGACTTTAAACATTTTTTAAATTTTCCGATATTAATCTTTTAGTAATATCCTGTTAACAAGTACCTTCACAATTTAAATAATTTAGAAACGAATGACCAATTTCAAACCAAATACATTTTGTAAAAAAAAATACTCATTAAAAATGCCAAATCGTAATATTAGTTTCTGAATAGCCAAAAATACTCAATTAAGAAAATAAGGAATAATAAACCCAAAAATAAACCAAAAATTACAAAGAAAATTACTAATGGAAAACAGATTTTAACGATTTTAAGCAATTTAGAGAAAACGTTCAATCTTGATATTCTTATGAAAAATAATCTTCGTTTGTGGTAACGATAGATCTTGTGTAGGTAAACTGTTGTTCTTAAAAAATGTTGACCTAAATGAATAAATCAATGATTAAAAAGTAAAAGAAAAATGTAACTAAAAAACATTTGATAATCAGATGCAAGAGTGCATCTTCCAAATTAGTATTTTTAATCTAGATGAGTAATAAAATTATTTCACTTCTACGTAAGATTTACGGTTATATATTATCTTCATAAAATCTTATGTTTGTGGTATCGGTAAATTTTTCGATTGCTTTAATCAATCAATAATGTTATTGAAAATATCATTTTTAACTGAACTTCTATCTTAACGGTTATTTTGTTTCCTTATTCTTCTCAATAAATTATTTTTTTTGTTTTTATTTATTGTTATATAATATTAAGTTTTAATAAAAACTGAAAATTAAACAATTTTATAGTGTAAATAGTATTTCATAAAATAGAAATTAATGGTACATTGGTCAGTGTGATTCTTTAAAAACCTTTATTCTTTTGATTTTTAACTGCCAAGTAGCAGTTGAATGACTTAAAAACAAATTAATTATTATTATTATATTATTATAAACTATTTAAATATATAAGTGATTTGTTGAACAATTGTTGCTAATCGAATCAAAATTTTCATTTGTAAAATCTTATTTAAAAATAGTATACAAACAGTTTACTAATAACTAGAGAAAAGTTTTAATAGCGTCAAACTGTTTGAACTAATCCTAAAATGAAATTAAAGAACTGAAATTATTTAGAAATTTAACTCAAAGAGTGTCTAACAAAACTAATTGAGCCTAATTGTTGAGTCTAACCATCAATTTGGTAATCAACTGCTGATTGACATCAGCAATTATTAGCAGTCTACAGATGGTAACCTAAACAAAACCCTCGAATAAAAATTTAAAAAAGTTGCTAAATACAATTAAAAATTTTAAAAAAGTTTTTGTTGCTAATTTTTTAAATTTTATATTTTAAAAAAATAAACCTCTTTTGCGCCAAGTAGCGTAAAAAAAAATGTTGAATAACTACTTTTTTTAAATTCATTTCTGCTAAAATATAGAAAATAGAAAGTTTTATAATTATCCAGACTGAAAACTGTGTTTAAAATGTCTGTTTTAAGATTACTAATTTTGCTAAAACATTTTGTTTCGTAAAAATTTCTAAACATTCGGTCATTTTATCAGTTACATGCTTTTACGTCAAAAAGTGAATGTTAAACATAAATTACTTTTATGTTGCTAATTGTTGCGAATTGAAACTCAAGGTAGTCTTAGTACTTATTAATTAATTTTCGTTAAAAGTCATTCAAATTCAAACGAATAATAACAGGTTTCTTACACTACAATGGATTTAACAACCTTTTGATTTATCAGTAATTGGTTACAATTTAGAGTTAGTTGGATCAATTTTAAACTAATAAATTTTGGTAAATTATGTATTGTTACAATTATATACTAATTTTGTTTGTGCCAATAATAAAGTTACAATAAAAATTATTTTTCACCTTTAAGTCAAACTTTCTGTGTAAGCATTACTTGCCAACAAATAGTTTATTATTAAAGTTATAAAAAATATCGTACTCTAGCTTGATCCCACAAACTCTAGATTGCAACAACGTTTATAAGTAATAAAAAGTACATCTTTCAAACATTTCTTTCTGATAACAAATCGTATACATAATTTTGAGTTGAAATACTTTTCAACGAAACTTCATTCAGTGAATCAGTAGAAAATCTTAAGTTTGTATTTTCTAAAAAATTGACAAACAACTTTATTAGTTTAAGGTTATTTCCTTATCATATCGTTTAATCAAAATCATTATATTTCTTCGACAAGCTTCATTTATCAAAAAGTTTAATATCTTTAGTATTCATTCTTTACAATAAGATTTGACTTATAAGATGGTATCGTGAGATAACACTTATATTGATATAAAAACATCTTCTGATCAAAAGATTAAGGAAATTAAAAGTCCTTCGGGAACTAATTTTATGTTTTTGATGTAATTGGAATAACATTTTGATTATTTTTGACCGACACGCAGTAGTTTTGAAGTAGTTCACAGATTTTAGATCTATTTATTATTATAGAGAGATTTAAGAGTTGTTGAAATTATAACTCGCATTTTCAATTTTTCATTTTTGATTCAAAGAAAAGATTTATGATGAAACAGTCTTTAAAAACGTCAAATTAAGATTTTAGTTGTTTCTTACTGATTATGAAGAATTTAAATCATATTGTTTGTATAAAAATTGCTTAGATAGCATAAAAAACTCAATGAAGAAAGTAAGTAATTTAATATATGATGAATCCTGAAATATTTAAAAGAAATTAAAAAGAAAATTACTAACAGCAAACACAATTTAGAAACCTTCGAGCAATTTAGAGAATACGCTCAATTCTGATGTTCTTACGAAAAACAATATTTGTTTGTTCGATAGAAATTTTGGGCATAAAAAAACTGTTGTTTGTTAAAAAATATTGACTTAAATGCATAAAAAAAGATTAAAAGATAATTTAAGTTATACTTTTTTACAAGGAATTTGTAAACATCAAACAATCTCAAAAAAACGCAAAATCTTATTTTTACCTTGGAAAAAACTTACTTGACAACCAGATGCAAAATTGCTTCTTCCAAATTAATATTGTTATCCAGACAAGTTATTTCAAGTATCTTAATTTCAAATTACGAGATAAAACGATTTCATATTTCCGTAAGCTTTACGGTTATATATTATTTTCATTCAATCTTATGTTTGTGGTATCGGTAAATTTTTCGATGGCTTTAATCAATCGATAAAGTTATTGTTGATATTATTTTTATAATGATACATTAGTTCAAATTAAATTTAAGTATCATTAAACTTAGCTTCTATCAAAAATAGTTTTTTTATTTCTTGGTTTAACTCCATTATTAAGTACTTTATAAATTAAAAAATATTACTACATTGGTTACTGTGACTATTTAAAATCTTTATTGTTTTAAATAATATAAACAAATGAGGACTAAAAGATTAACCTACAAAAAACAAGTCGACTGTTTCCTTTTCCGCTACTTGGCGCTAGACGGGTTGTTATCAAAACACACTTTAAAAAATTCATCATTTTTTATAATTATAATATTTTTTAGTATTACTTTCAGTTCAAAGAAAATATCATATAACATATTTTGACATTTCTATTTTCTTAGGACTCTGGAAAAGGTTAGTAAGTCATATAGTTTCCATTCTTAAAAATTAATTTTAATTTTTTTAAATTGATATATCAACGGCAAAAAATTACAATTTTTAAAAAAGTAGAATCAAAATTATATTTTTGATATTTTATCTCATGATAGTAAAAAGAGAAATTACTGAGCTGATATTTAATGATTTTGATTAAATAATAATAAAAAGCAAAATACTATTTCCTTTGAATGAAAAGTTTTCAATTAGTAAAAAATCTGTCATATTACCAATAACATGTTTACAAAAATATTTTGTGATGAATAATAATTCAAGTTATTAAACTTATTTATTACTTAAAGTTTCGTTGTAAAGTAAAACTTTGAATTTAACTCCAAATTTACAAACTTTGCACTCCTTTACGAAAGATTGAGTTTTACTTTTATCTTATTTTCTTATAAACGTTGTTGCAATCTGAAGTGTATGGGATCAAGTTCAAATGAAAATAATTTTATAATTTTATTGATAAGCATTTTGTTGACAAATATTGTTCAAATAGAAAATTTGATTTTAAAGTTGATAAGAAGATTTATTTTAAGTTTACTATCATACAAACCAAATTAGTTTAAATTTTCTTATCCAGTTGTATTTCATTAAGATAATCAAATGCAAAACTGCATCTTCCAAATTAGTATTGTTATCCAGATAAGAAATAAATTGATATAACTTCTTCATAAGCTTTACGGTTATATATTATCTTCATTCAATCTTATGTTTGTGGTATCGGTAAATTTTTCGATGGCTTTATTCAATCGATAAAGTTATTGTTGATATTAATGTTATAAAGATACTGTTATATATAACATTAATATCGTGTTTTTAACTAATATTAACTATAATTAACTTGTCTATTATTTAAAGTTTAGTTGTAAAGTACTTTAGCTCCAAATTAAAAAACTTTGCAATCCTGTAAGAAAGATTGAGTTTTATTTTACTTTTTATTTCTTATAAACGTTGTTGCAATCTGAAGTGTATGGGATCAAGTTCAAATGAAACTAATTTTATAATTTTATTGATAAGCATTTTGTTGACAAAATTGTTATAATAGAAAGTTTGATTTAAAGTTGATAAGAAAATTTATTATAAGTTTATTATTATACAAACCAAATTAGTTTAATTTTTCTGATCCAGTTTCTTATCAAGCTGTATTTGATAAAGATTTAAAGTCATTCCTACTTTGATGATTAAAATTAAAAACCATCAGTCGTGCTGATAATGAAAAATTAAATCAAAAGTCATGTGACTTTTTTTTTAATTGAGAGTACTATAAGACTCAGAGATTATATTCGTTTGATCTTCAAAATGAATTAGAAACTTATAAATTTAAAACTCAAAATGAGTTACAAATTTAGAAATCATACAAATCATTAAAGTAATTTATCCATAAAATATCAATGTATTAGATATTTATTATTAGCCAAAATATTCTATTTTCTAGAGAACGCAAACAGTAGAAGCAAAAAGTTAAAATTAATGGGTTTTTAACCATTTTGAAAGATTTAATTTAACCTGCGTACGCTATTCATATTATCAAAATTATATTTGGTTTTAACTATTGAAAAATATATTCTTTAACAGTTAAAATTTATTTTATTAAACATTTGCTCGAATTTTATATATACAATTTATATTTGTTAGATTTGTGTTTTTAGTTGATGTATTACGATTTATTTAATTACGATTAATCGTTTACACTGAACTAGGAACTTTTGTATTCCTCAGAGTTAATTTACAACTTTAACAAACTTCATGATATTTAATGGTGAAATTAAATGTAGATTTTTTGATCATGAGATTTAACTAAATTTTTTTTCTACAAAAAAATACAAAGAACTCTATTATAGATAGATGTTAAAAAACAGCTTTATCAAATAAAAACAATTTAAGAATAATATTTTTAAAATAAATTAATTTTAGACTTTGCCAGATTTAAAATTTCTTTCTAAGCTGTTTAAAGAATGTTAATCATAAAAGAAAGCGAGTGCTAAGTATCCTCAAGTTTTCTGATTTGCTTAACTGATCACCGTCACGCGCTGCTAGTTTTGTTGAAGATTACCAATATAGAAAAAAATATTTTCAATTCTTTAATTCTTCAATAAAATATTCTAGAATTTATCTTAAATTTGATAAAAATTTAATTTAACATCAATAGTTAGATTATTTTAATTGAAATAAAAATAGAAAAACATTTCAATTTTGTTATTATTCTTTTTCATAAACTTAATCATATAAATTTTTGTTTCAGAAACTAAAAATAAAGTTTTGAGGAAACTAACATTCATATATTGATGACGTCATCATATTCTCATATCATATTTTATATGTACTGTTACTGACATCGTTAAATGTTACACATTTTATAAATACATTTATAATGTTATTGAAGATATTATTGTTCTAATGATATTCTTGGTTTACTTAAAATCATTTATCTATAAAATAAATACTTTGTTTTTTTTTGGTTAATAAAAGCTAATTTAAAATTCTTTAAGGTATACACTAATAGTGATAAGCTTGTAAATTCAGATTTTTTACTAAGCTGAAATTAAATACATTTGATTTATAAAAATTGTTTCTAATAGAACAAAAAATGTTGAAAAATTTGAAAATTTTAAATTTTTGTTGTTGCAATACAAATTTCAACATTATGTTAAAATAACAAACTTAAAATAATAAAAATTTAATAATATAACAAAGGTTTGAATATAACAATAATATAAAAGTTTATAACAATATTATAACAATATTTTGTCATAATACAAGTAACGTGTTTAAAATAGAAATAAAATTTTAACTTAAAATTTTTATGTCATATCTCGTGAAAAATGAAAACAGTTTATTTAATTGATTTACTAAACAAAATTTCGTTGAAAAATATTTCAACTCAAAAATTGGATCAAACAATTATAAGCATTACTTACTAAATAATCCATTGTTAGTTTTCATCATATATTACTTTGTCGCTATCTAGAGTTTGTGGCATCAAGTTCAAACGAATTCTTTTTTAAAGTTGTTATAAAATCTTTAGAAAATATCCACGATTAAATAATTTCTTTTTCTTTAAAAATATTTAATACATACACATTAAACTTACAATAAGTTAAAACTTGTAACAATGTTTATGTAATTCAAATAAGTGTATAGTATGCGCAAAAACAGTCACAAAAGTAATTCTAAAATTATATATTTTAAAACAAGATAAAAATGTTCTTTGAAAATTTATGGTTTTTTTTCTTTCACTAATACAAAAAAACTTATTGATTGATAAGATAAATAAACACATCTTTCAAATTATGGATCTAAAATCGGTACAATATACAAAATCATAATTATCTTTGCATTGTAAATAAGCCTTGAGAAAAAAAAAAATCATTTTTTTTATTTGAAAGAAGATTGCTGTTTTAGCAAATAATATGCATCCTTCTATCAATTGAAATTTTCAAGAAAATTTTATTATTAGAATTTTAGTCTTATTTTAACTTTTAAATTTATGTGAAATGACTATTTTCATTATTTTAATGTACGAAATTTTACTTTTTGTAACCGAGATAATCTATACGCTAGATGACGCAAAATAAAAACAAAAAAATATATATCTTGGTTTTAGAACTTGTAATAGAAAGCTAATTTTTTATAAACTTTAAAAGATATTAAAATTCTTGAAATTACCTTTGCGTTTACATACTCATCAAATATATATTTTTAGATTATCAAAGACTAAAAAGTAAATCAGTTTTTATAATAATAACTAATTTCAGTTGTTTAATTTATTTTCAAGATAAATAATATAATGTTTCGAAATCATATTAAGATTGAAATATTTTTTATGCTTGATAGCGCACTATAGTGGAAATAAAAATTTTAAATAGAATTACAGTTTTTAACAAAAGTTCATCAGATTTTTTTGATAATTTTACAGCTTATCTCTAGCAATAATTTTATGTATACTTACAAGTATATTTACAGTTTTAGAAAATTATAATTTTATTTATTTATTTTATTGCATGTAAAAAAGCTGTTTTCACTTTTTGGTGACATTTTGAATTCAATTATACAAAATCAAAGTTGCTTTTAAATAAGTAAATTTTTTATTATGACTAGCTTAGATAGAAAGCAAAAACTATTTAATATTAAATTTTTGATCAAAAACTTTTTCTTTTTACTTCTTGCGCCATCTAGCGGTTAGTGTATTTTGGTTGCATCAACAAAACTCTGAAAGTTAATTAGTATTTTATTGAACCAGTTTAACAAAATGTACAATTTTTAGATTGGTGCATGTTTCTTGCTACAAAGCAAATTAATGGTTTTTTCATATTTATTGTTAAAGATTAATTGATTAAACTTTTTTTAGTAAATATTTTTTAAGCAGGGTTAAATCGTTAAAAATGAAATTTCAAATTAACTAATTATTAAAAATAACATCAGAATTTATATAACATTTAGTTACCATAATAAACATACTTTCTAATCTTAGCTGCAAATTTTCTTAACTTAACTAAAATGTATATCTTTAGTAACACTTTTCAATTGCCATTGTTTGAGATTTCAAACTAACTTAAAACAAATTGCTTTATTAGAAGTTAAAGAAGCTAATATGTTTTGGTATTACATGCAGTAATTTTGTACACCGATTACATTGTACTTTCTTAAAAAATGTTAAATAGGTCTAGAGTTCTAGCACCACAAGCGATAGACTTAAACTATTTTTACATATTCCGATTTTATTCTCTTAAAAAAATCCTGCTGTCGTATGGTTCATAGTAAATATAACTTTGAAACTGTCAATAGCAGTTTACAAATTTCGAAGTAAACTTAATGATTAGTTGAACAATTGTTGTTAATCGAATTGTTATTTCATTTAGAAAATATAATTTAAAAGTTATATACATCTATAATAATAAATAAATCTAAAATCTGTGAACTACATTAAAACTATTGCGTGTCGGTCAAAAATAATCAAAATGTTATTCCAATTACATCAAAAACATAAAATTAGTTCCCGAATGACTTTTAATTTCCTTAATCTTTTGATCAGAAGATGTTTTTATATCAATATATGTGTTATCTGACGGTACCATCTTATAAGTCAAATCTTATTGTAAGGAATGAATAATGAAGATATTAAACTTTTTGATAAATGAAGTTTGTCGAAAAAATATAATGATTTTGATTAAACGATATGAAAAGGAAATAACTTTAAACTAATCAAGTGTTTTGTCATTTTTTTAGAAAATACAAAATTAAAATTTTCTACTGATTCACTCCATAAAGTTTCGTTGAAAAGTATTTCAACTCAAAATTATGTAAACAATTTGTTATCTCGAAGAAACGATCGAGAGAACTACTTTTCATTACTTATAAACGTTGTTGCCATCTAGAGTTTGTGGGATCTAAAATACGATATTTTTTATAATTTTTATAATAAACTATTTGTTGACAAATACTACTTCAAATAATACAGAAAATTTGAATTAAATGTGAAAAACATTTTCAAGATGCTTGCATATCTCTATTAAATAGCAAAAACTGCTGTTAGAACTCAAAAAGCGTTTCACTAATTTTTATAAAAAGTTGAATCTTCATGATACCTCCAGAGTCAAAACAATTGGAGAAAAAAATGTCATCTAGATAAAATAAAAAATATATTAAGATAGAAAGAATAAATTGCAACAACTTTCGAAAAAGTCATATTGGCTGTGCACTCAAGTGGAACATTTCAACACGGAGTTTTAAAGTTTACCCCAAGTAATAATTGTTATAAATTTATCGAAATATAAATCTTATATTAAGAAACTTTGTTTTTAGTGATGCTGTAAATAATTTTACTTAATTATTTGAAAGTTAGATACTTTTTCAAATAATATGTCATTTATCAGTAAGGTTTTTAAATATAAAATAAACTTTTTACCTAAATTAGTTTTACTTCATTTTTTGTATAAAAGGTAACTCAAGTGACTTAACTCAGTTACTCAACTTTTTTTTATAATAAATGACATAATAAATAAACAGATTCGTTGAAAAACTATTTCAACTCCAAAATTCCAACATTATTATTAACTGTCTATTTAGCTGTAAGTAGTAATCAAAATTATTAATTTACTTTTGACTATATATAACATTGTGGTAATCTAGAGTTTGTGGGATCAAATTCAAATTTTAATGGTAACTTTTGTTTATAAATAATGCTCTCTTTGTCAAGTTTAAAATAAAACTATGTATATCAAATATTTGTTTATTTAATAAAATATTTATAATTTAATAAATTTTTAATTTATTATTACCTTGTTGCAATCTAGAGTTTGTGGGAACAAGTTTAAACCAATAAATTTTCGTAATTGTATATTCTAAACTTTACGTAGATAAAAATAATAAGTGAAAGATAAAATTTATTATATTGTATTATCTATTAGTTTATTTAGTTTAAATATTTAATTTTAAAGTTATGTCGACTATAGTTTTATTAAACGACTAATCAATTTCCAATTTAATTATCAAAGTAAAAATAAATGTAAAACTGACATAAACAAAACTCCGTAAGAAATTTTTTTTATGACCTAATTACAGTGTTATACTAATTTTGTCCTTACCAATAATTAATTTATAATAAAAATTGTTTTTCACCTTTAAGTCAAACTTTCTGTTTAACATTTTCTGTTTATTTGAGAATTATTTGTCAACAAATAGTTTATTACTATAATTAGAAAAATTATCGTATTTTAGCATGATCCCACAAACTCTAGATTGCAGCAAAGTTTATAAATAAGGAAAAGTACCTCTAGATTTTGTTTATTAATAACAAGATAGTTTATAAATGAATTTTGTAGTTGAAATGCTTTTCAACAAAATCTTGATTTTTGAATAACTAGATATTCAATTCTCTAAAAACTATTCTGTAAACATACTTTACGTCCAAAAGTTTATTTTATTAATTTAGATATGTTACAGACACCGTAGACAATAGATAAATTTTCTATCATCAAAATTAGTACTTTTACATAGAATTCAATTAAACAAATTAAAATTATGTAGCAAAATTGGTATTTCCTAATTTCCTACTGAAATAAATTAATCGAAATCAATAAATATCAGCTCGACAAATTTATCTTTAATCCTCTAGTTAGTTTAAAGCAGCTGAAAAGTTTTTTGAAATTATATTTTTTTAATGCTTTGTATCAATTTGTTGAAGAAACAAATAGAATCTTTGAAATTTTTTTTCCAATTTTAAACTCAAAATTTCCATTTTTAATTAAAGTCTTCTCGGCAATCATTTAGTTTTTAAAAACTATTTAGATTTGAAAATGTTTTTTTCTATAATTTGTAGAAAATTTAGATTCAAATTTTATTGGTTTAATTCTTTTTTGTGGAAAAATATTTTAATTTCAAATATTTATGAAGTAGTTAACAATAGTTTTCAAAGGATTATTTAACGATTTTTTAAATGATATGAAAATGTAACTTTCTAATGTTTGGAGTTCTAATTAAAAGAAAACATTTATTCAAAGTTCATTTTTAAAAAGTCTTAGAATTATTGAAATTTATAATTCAACTGACAAAAAACGTTTCAAGAATTTCAATAAAAACATATTTTGAATGAAAAAAATTTATGATAAATATTTCAAAATAATGATTAAAAATTAAAAGAGATTTTAAATTATGGTATTGAAATCAGTAATGTCTCACTTAATTTTATTCAATTAGTTTTAGGTTTAAAATCATTTGACATAGAACTATTAAAACTTTACATTTTATTTGACAAGAATACAAAATATTTTCAACGCAGAAAAAACAATTTTGTTGAAAAAATTTCGGTTGAATATTTGGAAAAATTGACTGAAAGTAAAAAGCAACTTTAGTAGGAAATCTCATTTTTATACGGAGTTTGTAAACAACAAGAAATCTGAAAAAAACGCAAAACCTAATTTTTTCCTTTGAAAAGTAAATAGATAAGAAAATGAATCTTTTAAGTTAAATATTCCATCAAAGACTGGTAAGCACAGAACTACGCGGTTATATACTATCTGTAAACAATCTTATTTTTGTAGTATTGTTCAACTTTGTGTATGCAAAAATCTCTTTCTTCTAATTTTTATCAATTTCTTTGTTTACCAGTATTGCCAACAGTATAATACTTTGATATTATTTTAACGATTAAACATCTTTTTTTTTTTTTATTCGAGAGTGCACTCAAAAAGAAATGAAATCTTCGAAGAGAACAAGAGCATGATTTAGTATTTTCAGATTTTCTTATTATTGATCTTCAACAAAAGTTTTTAAATGTTTTGAAAACATTGAAGTCAAAATACTTTTCCTCTATTAAAAGCAAAATATTGGATTTAATATTTTAACTGTTTAAAGTTTTGCAGACAAATATGACAACAAACTGACCTTTTAATGACAAAAAACATACTTTTATCAAAATATTGAAGAATTTAAAAAGCGTTCAAGAACTAATTAATTTTCTTTAAAATGATTATCAGAAAATTCTGGTTTTTGATTTATGAGAAGTAATTCAGTAGTAGTTTTTGGATTTGACTGAATTTTATTTTTTTTTAATTTAGAAATTTTATTTAAATCTCACCCATTAAACTTACAGTAATATAAAATTTGCAAAAATATTTTAACAAATTGAAGTGAAGAAGACAGAAAAAATTAGAAACTAGATAAATATATTTCTACAATTGTTTCCTTGCATAATTAATAAGAAAGAAAAGACCAAATAAAATTTTGGAAATTTACTAGCAAGATTTAATTTGTAAAAATATTATCAGAAAAACACTGTTTGAGAGTTAGTAATTCGATTTTTAAAAAATAGACAAAATTTTTAAGAGTGCTTCTTCTGATATTAAAGATTTTTAAATATTTTTTTATAGTGTTTTTAATATTTAAAATTTTTCTTCGGAGTACAAGAAACTTGTTGAGTTGTTAAATATATAAACACATTTTTCAAATGTATTTTGTCAAAATAATTTTGTTGTCAACAAAAGTTTTTTCAACAAAATTATAGGAAAATATTCTCCTAAACTTGATTCAAAAACTCTAGATTGCAACAAACTGATAAGAAATGAAAAGTAACAAAATATTTCAATCAGCATTTAAGGTTTTTAGCTGATTATAAATTTGGATTTAAATTGTTAATCAACAAAACTTCATTTATTAAGTAAGTTGAATATCTTGAGTTATTATTTTTCACAGAAGTGGACATACAAAAACTGTATTGTTGTAAACCTTCTAATATTATTGTGTTTGATAATTATGAAAACAAACTTTTCTTTGAGTAAAATAAGTATTTCTACTCAGAATTCTAGTTAAAATATAGAATTAAGCAGCAAATTTAACATTAATAATTAATAAATTACTAATTACACGTTTATAAAACCATATAATTTGTTTCTGTAATTATTGATCAGAATAACTTTAAAGCAATGTTGTAATCTACAAATAGAATTATATTATTTCACAAAAATTCTATAGCACCAAGCAAAAAAAATTCTGTTCATTATGGAAACTAAGTATTATATAAAATTTTAAATTATTTGAAATAAGTAGTTAATTTAAATTTTGATTTTAAGGATTTAACCTTTTTGAAAAATATTTACAGAAAATAGTTTAATCAACTATTCCTTGACAATAAAAAAATGAAGTAAAATAAAGTATTGAATTGCTTTGCTGCACAAAACATGCACCAATCTACAAATTGTACAATTCATTAAAGTGGTTCAATAAAATGCTAATCAAGTTTCAAATATTTGTTATTTTAAACAAAACACGATAACCGCTAGGTGGCGCAAAGAGTAAAAAGAAAAAAATTTAATTTTTTGTATAAGAATTTAATAACAATGAATTTTTGTTAACTATCTAAGCTATTCATAATAAAAAAGTAATTTATTTAGAAGCAACTTCGATCAAAGTAAGAAACAAATCATTCATTTTAGAAAACATATCAAAGCTGTTGTTTCTGAGACTTAAATGCATTAATGTTTAGATATTCAAAAAATAGTAAAAGTTGTCATCGACATTTAGTCGATTCCAAAATATCTTCTTTCAAAAGTTGAAATATTAATTTAATACTTTTGTAAATTTGTTTACTAAAATATAAATTAAATCAACAATTTTTTAAAGTAATAAAAATTTAAATTCGTAAAAAGTATGAAAATAAAATTTCTAATAATAACATTCATTTTTAAACTACCAACTTTCCTTTAAAATATTTGGTGTTATGAATCTGTACAAACAATTATGACGTCAGTTATGAAGTATTTTCTCAATTAAAATATTTAAATGCAAAAAGATTCAGAATCTTTTGTAAGAAACCTTAGTATTATTTTGCAAATAAAATTATTCTAACATAATATAAGAATTATATAAAAGTTTAATTTTAGTTTTCTATCACTTTTATAACTTTTTCTTTAAGTCTTCAAACTTACACAATGTAATTTCCATTTTTATTACCTCACATAAAAACTCAAATTGTATATTTACATAATCTGAAAATTAGGAAAAGAAGGATTTGATAATATATTAGTAGTTTTATATCTAAAGTAAAAAATTTCGTTTTAAATTTTGGAAAAGTATGACAGAGAAAACCTGAAGTGAAAAATTGTTTATATTTGATATTGTAAATAAATTATGAGGCTAAAACCATTTTGAAACAAAGTTCTTACAAGGCTTTATTTATTTTTAGAATGTTTATATACTTTCAATTTTGTTTCATTTAAAATCACTATAAAAAAATATTCATTAAAAAAATTCGCTGAGTTAATCAATATGTAAACTTTTACATTAAACTTTACTAGTGCTTAGCTGATTATTATATTTAATTAGTGTTTTATTTACAAAATGACAAATTAAAATTTGAAGAATAAATTAATGCAGAACAAATTTGAATTATTTTTCAATATCCTACAAAGTTATCAAAAAGTTAAAATTTTTATTGTAAACTTTCTAGAAAAATGTAGAACATCGCTTAACTATAAACTATAAAGTCTAACTATACAAATAAAAGATAAGTTTCTAATGACTTTTAAAATTTTACATTAAATTTGTTTTTGTCAGCAATAAGTTATAATTAAAACTTGAATAATTTTTTGTTTTCAGCTGATGCCACAAACTCTAGATTACGATAAAGAAATAAATAAGGATATTTAAATATTAAAACTATAACGTGTACTCAACTGTTGTTGTATATACCATTTTGGAGTTGAAATACTTTTCAACGAATATAATCAATTAGTAAATAAGTTCAGTAACTTGAGCTTCCGGTTTATACATAAGATAAGAAAAAAATAATTTCGGTGAAAAATGTAATTCGATGTTATAAACATATTGTAAATATTGTTACAGAATGTTAAAAATTGAAACTTTTTTTGAAACTTGATAATAAGTGAATTATTTTTCAACAAAAGGTTTATACTTAAAATAACAAAAAAATAAATCTTTTAAATTTAATCCTACAAACACTAGATTGCACTAAACTTATGAGAAATCAAAAGTAGAAAATCTTGATTATATTTAAATATTTTAAGTTTCCTAGAAATTAAGTTTTTTGTATTGCTATTTAGAATTCAGAATAAGAAAACAAAAAACATTAACAAATATCCATATTTTTTATATCATTAAACCATTAAATATCATTTCGACAATTCTATTTTTAATCCTCTGTAAAGCTAAACGCAGCTGACTAATATCAAGAAAGTTACAATTATTCTTTCATCAGATAAAAAATCAAAAATATTTGTTCGTTTCTTGATTGTAAAAATTCTAAATTTCTAAAGTTAAAAATATAATTTGCAAAAAGTTAAACTTAATGTAATATGAAGTATACGAAGTAAAATGAATTACAAATCTATTTTAAGTAATCAACACAAACTATTAAAATTATTTGCAACAACAAAAAAATTTATCTGATTATGACTCTCTTATCATTAATTAAATAGTAACTAGAAAAAGATTTTAAAGTGATCAAATTCCCTAACCACTGATATCGAATAATATTTTTAACCAAAATTTTTTGAATCAAATATAAGATACAAAAACTCAAATTTATAGAAAAATATTTATTTCAATATACATCTAAATCAACAATAAACAATTTTGATTAAATTTTTTCAAAGTTTATTCTAAACGGTTAATTGCTGAGAAGATACGTATATATTTTTAGCAAAATTAATATTTTTACTTAACTTTTAGAATTGAAAAAAAAGAAAACCATGCAGAATAGTTATTTCGATTTTTTAACATTAAACAGCAAAATTTGTATTTTTTTGTATCTGGTAATATCTAAATACAAGCTTAGATAATCTTTTATGAGACATTACTATTATACTATTATGCATTTGACACAAATGACTAATTTTTTAAATATCCATTTTTATATAGAATTTATAAATTATAAAAAAAGTTAAAATGAAAAATTACGTAATTAAATTTACACCAGTCTTAAAAGTAAGTTTTTTATATTTGATTTATCCTAATTTTTCGCCTAGCGAAATATCTTTTACATCTACTGTAAACAACTTCTTTGTAAAATTTTCACTCAAATACTTCTTTTTAATTTCAGATTATGAAACCTTCTGGTGCTTAACTTACATTTTGAAGACTATTTACTAAAAAACAGGTCTAATTTTAATCCTCAAGATAGTTTAAAGCAATTGATTAAAGTGATTATTTAAGTTTTAGATATTTATTATTGTAGCAAACTTAATCTATCCGTTAGATGGCGCAAGCAGTCTGAACAAAAAATTATAATTTTTGCATTTTTGTAATTAATCAAACAATGAAAATTCAATATATTCTAAACTGTATAAAATATGAATTTTTAAGACTGTAAAAGCAAACCAATTTTGTTTGATATTTCATCTCATGATAGAAAACAGAATTGCCGAGCTGATATTTAATGATTTCGATCAAATGATAATAAAAAGCATATTACTAATTTTGCTGAAAGAAAGATTATCAATTAGTAAATAATCTGTCATATTACCAATAACATGTTTACAAACATATTTTGTGATGAATAATAATTCAAGTTATTAAACTTATTTATTATTTAAAGTTTCGTTGTAAAGTACTTTAGCTCCAAATTTGAAAACTTTGCAATCCTTTACTAAAGATTGAGCTTTATTTTACTTTTCATTTCTTATAAACGTTTTTGCAATCTGAAGTGTATGGGATCAAGTTCAAATGAAATTAATGTTATAATTTTCTTGATAAGCAATTGGTTGACAAATTTTGTTCAAATTGAAAATTTGATTTTAAAGTTGATAAGAAATTTTTTATAAGTTTACTATTTTACAAATAAAATTAGTTTAATTTTTTTGATTAAATTTTTTAATTCAGATTTAAATTTATTCTACTTCGATGATTAAAATTAAAAATGATCAATCGTACAGACGATCAAAAATTAAGTCAAAAGCCATGTGACTATTTGTTTTTAAAAATGAGATTACTATAAAACTCAGAAATGATTTTCGTTTCATCTTCAAAATAACTTACAAATCATACAAACCATAAAAGTAATTTATCCAGAGACTATTAATGTTCTAGGTATTGTTCTAAGCCAAGATATTCTTTTTGCTAGAGAACGCAAACGATAAAAGCAAAAGTAAAAATTAATGTTTTTATGTATTAATGCCATAATTTTATGAAAGAATAAAGAAATTAATTTATTGTGAAACGTTTTTGAAAATCTTATAACAAAATTAAGAAAGAATTCGTCTGAAGTTGATACCAACTGAACTCTAGATTGCGACAAAGTAATAAATAATCAAAAATTCACGTTGTTTATTTTAATAATAATCAGTGGCTACTTAAAATTTAACTTGGAGTCCAAATACTTTTAAACGAAAATTCAATAAGTAAATAATTTGAATAACTAGAATTTCAATTTTTTACTGAAATTATATATATATATCTAGACATTTTATATATACAAGCATAAATAAATTAATATATTTCATTTATTAATTGAATTGTTTAAAAAACTATTATCACTACGTATTTTGCAAGATGCACTCTTACATCTATGTATTAAACAATTATTTATAATAGTAAGAAATATAAAATTTCTACAGTTATTTTAATTATTAGCTTGAATTTTAAACTTCTGTTTTTTCAAACAATTTTTTTAGTTCATTTTATTTTGTTTACTTTTTACAAATAATAGAAGAAAAGTCAAAATATTTATAAACATTTATAAACAGTTTATTTACATTAGTCTAAAAAAGTAACTTTTTTGTAATAACGTTTTCATATATTTTAAAAATTTTAAATGGTTTTAAAATCTTCAATAAACGATTTGTTTGATACAACCACTAAAATGTTGAATCTTTTAGTAAAGCACAAATATTTTGAAGAAACTTGTTTATATAACAGAGCAGAAAAAGACTTTGCCACAAAGTATTTAAATTAATTGTTTGTAAATTAATATATAAACATGATCTAGTACATATTTCACCAAGTACAGATTCACAATTCTAAAGATGTGTTTATACAACTATTAAACCAAATTGTTGTTTTTTACAAAAAAATAAAAAATCTGAGATTTTCAAAAAACTTTTTGAATATTTTTGAAATCTTTTTAAGCACTCTTTAAAATGTTTTCAATTTTTAAAAAGTTATTTTATTTTTTTAAGACAACATTTTTCTCTTGTTTGTTAATATTTATACGATTTGACTATTATGAAATAATTTGCAAATATTAAATAAGTTATTTTCTTGCTAAATGATTACGCAAGAATAAGTTTTGAATTTTTATTTATTTTCCCAAGATTGAAGTAAACGCTTACAACTTGTAATGTATTCTATTAAACTATTAAAGAAATTTAATTTTTGTTTTCTTCACTTTTATTAGATTTTTATAATTATTATTAAAAGTTTGAATTTGCAGTAAGTTTTAATGTATAAAGTCGCAAAAGAAACTTTCTGGATATTCTAAAAAAAATCTATAAACTAAAAAGACTGTTAGTTTCTCTTTCTGTTTTTAAAATCAAATATAAAATAAATAGTTAAAAAAAGTTAAAATAAATAATTAAATTTCATAAATTATTTTTAATAGAAGATACATTTTTTGACTTCAGTGTTTTCGAGATAATTTAAAAACTTTTGATAACGATCAATCTAAGAAAATACTAAATAACTTTTTATAAAAGTTCTCATTCTCTGTAAAGATTTAATTTCATTTGAATTTATTATCAAGCATAATAACAAAAAGCATGTTAAACTTTTAAAATGATTTCAAAGTATCATACAGTTTGCAATACTGGTAAACAGAGAAAATGAAAGAAATTAAAAGAACATTTTTTTGAATAATACCCACATACAATAGCATACATACAAGCATACATGTAGTGATTAAAAGGAATAGAATTATTATCTAATGAAAAAAATTTTCAAAATGGTTTATTATTTTTCTATTTTTATTAAATAGATTATTGTCTTGCTTGGTGACTACGCAAGAATAAATTAAACTTTGTTTTAACTAAATACAATTACTTAAGTCTCAAAAGTTTTTTTACGAAAATTATAGATATAGAAGCATATATAAATCAGTATATTTCTCCTATTAATAGAATTGTATAAAAACGTATTATCACTAAGTACTTTGCAAGATGCCCTCTTGTATCTATTTATTAAACAATTATTTATAATAGTAAGAAATATAAAATTTTTACAGTTCTTTTAATTTTTAGCTCGAATTTTAAACTTCTGTTTTTTCAAACAACTTATTTTGGTTCATTTTATTTTGTTTATGTTTTACAAATAATATGAGAAAACTCAATATATTTGTAAACATTTATACACAGTTTATTTACATTAGTTTTAAAAAGTAATTTTTCTACTCATTACACCAATATAATAATATTTCAATTTAAATTACTTTTATGTTTCTATCTGTAGAGAACTGAAACTCAGGTTGCTAATTGAATTTTCGTCGGAAATTATTTCACCTATAAAGTTAACCCTTCAATTATTTTCTAACGATTTGTTATTGTCTAGAGCATAAAAGATCAAGTTCTAACGAAATAAATTTTGTAGTTTTTATATTGAGCTCTATGTCAACAAAAAATAAATAAAACATAATATTTATTACTTTTATTGCTTATTAGCATATTTACTTTTAACCATCAATGTTGATATTGTGTTGACTATAAACCTATTGCTTTATAACCATGATTCAGTATAATCAACATTATTATTTTATTAAGTAAACAGACGAAATTTTTTAATTTATTTTCAGAACTAAGAAAACCAAAGTAATTATTTTACTGTTACTTGATATACAGTTGAACCGATAATATTATTAAAACAATAATATTTTCAATAACATTATTAGTCGATTAAGGCGCATGAAAAATTTAACGATACCACAAACGTAAGATTGAATATAGTTAATATATAACCGTATAGATTTCGAATAAATAAGATCCGTACGATTTGGTACGCACACAATCTAATAATTTTAGAAGATGCACCTTTGCATCTAATTAAAAAAGGTTTATATTATAGTAAAAATAACAAGTTTCTTCGTTTTGGCGAGATTGCTTGATATTTACAAATTTCTTCTACAAATTCAAATTCAAAATTAAATTTAAATTTTCTTTTAAATGTTGATTAACGTTTTTTTTATTTAAAAATATTGTGCAGCATATAGCAGTTTTTCATAATTATTAATGATTTTTAAGAAACAAAGAGACTCAATACTTTTTGTTTAATTTGATTGGAAATTCAAAGTATTTTGACTTGTGCTTCTTATAAAGTTCATTTTAGTTAAGAATGCATAATTGTTTATGTTTTAAAATATTTTCAAAATGTATAAACTACTTATCTATTATTTTGTCTTTTTTTTATGAAAATTTAAAACATTACTTAAATCCCAACGATTTACTTTTTAATTTCCACACATAAAAATTTAAACTAATTAATATTAAATCAAATAAATCTACAAAGTACTTTATATCTAATGGTTGAATGAAATCAAGATAATAATCGTAGTTTAATAACTTAGTGGTTCTTTTCCATTTGTTCAAAAAAATAAATTTCCTGGAATAAATACAGAATTGCGAAGTACCAACTAAAAAATACTAAAAGAAGATAGGATAAAATAAGACTTAAACATTCCAAATGATGACTACTGACATAAATTTTCAACAAAAGATTTGTTATTAAAAATACATAAATTGATTTATTTAAATTTGGTCCCAGAAACGCTAAACTGCAACAAAATTATAAACGATGAAACTTTGAACAACGAAATTCGAGTTTGAAATCTGGTTCCATCTGTTGAATTACAAATTTGAAGTTGAATGAATTTTCAACAAATTTCAATTTTTAAATAACAAGAATTGCTTGAATTTCCTATATATGCAAATGATGAGATACAAATAGTGAAGTATATATAATAAAATAAAATTTTTTAATTCGTCAAAAGTTCATTTAATTATTGTAAATATGTTTCTGATAATATGACAGAATGTTTACAAATAAACACTTTTCTTTCAAAAACATTTTTACTTTTAATTCAGTTTAAAAGAAATTAAGCAACAAAATTCGTACTTTATAAATTTTTTTGATATTTTTTATTCGAAACCATTTAATATTAGTTGGATAAATTTATTTTAGTCCTCTAACTAGTTTAGTGCAGTTAAAAGCCTTTTAGAGATTTAAAAAATAGTCTTTTATTAGAAAATAATTTGTTTTAAATTGATTGAAAATTTGGTAGTTTGGCGGATGATAAATATATGAATATTTTGCTGATGATGAAGAAATTATTAAAAGGCTTTAAACTTCAAATATTTTATTAAGAATTAATTGACGATTATTTTTTAAATTTAATTTTAAACTTGAAATGAAGAATAAAAATCTTTTTAGATTCATCAATAATTAGCATCTAATGTTTTAAAAAATAATAGAAAATTAAAAAACAACTTTTTTTATTTTGATGAAAATTTTCCGACCTTGATGAAAGTGTGCTTTTGATTGACAAGAAAATTTATCGTTGAATATATATTATTAAATTACAAATTTTTCACACCAAAAATGTTTAATGATAAACTATTGTCTGTTTGAATCTGTATATGACATTCATAATTGCAAATAGTTATAACAAGTCATCACCAAAAAATTAAATTATTTGCTGTTTATAATAAAAAAGACTTTCAAACATCTTATCAAAGAAATCCCTAGTATAATCTGGTAAATATAAAGTTTATAAATAAAATTATATTTAAGTTTTTACAGAAGTAAGATAGATTAATTAAAGAAATATTCAGTTGTTATAAATCAAATAACAAAATCAAGCAAAAATATTATTTATAAATTTTAGATTTTATGTTATTGAGAAGTTTTGATAATTTGAGAAAAACTTATTCCATCGTAATAAACATTTAAATTAAACATAAAAATATAAATATAAATCGTTGTTTTTATAATTACAATGTAATAGTTTTTTATATTACTTCTTTTTTAATTCCATTGAAAAATTTTATTTTTTGTTGAAATGAAAAACCAGAATTTCCAATTAACTTATACTGTGAAGTAAATTGAACTAATAATAACATTAGAAAAATAGTATTTTCAACGACAATAACAATAAAGTACAGCATAGTTAATATTTGAAGAAATTGCGACTTTAGGTAATTTATTACTTTTTTAAAACCATAGATAGTTATGATCTGGAAAATATTTCACCAATTTCTGGTTTATTATATGAAAGATGTACTTTTATATCTAATTAATATCAAGTTTTTTATATAACAAAAAGACAAAAATTTTCAGATTTCCTAAAAATACATTGATCTTTGAGATTTTAATATATATATTATTGAAATTAATCTTTAAAAATTTATCAACTTCTTATTATTATTATTTTTTTTTTTATTATCTTTGAAATAATTTTGTTTATAATTTTTCTTTTTTTGTTTATGTTTATACTTTTATAATTTTTCTTATCAACTTTAAAATCGATTTTTTATATTTCAGCATTATCTGTCCACAAGAAGTTTATTATTGAAACTAGAAAAATTTAATCGTTTGAACTTGATCCCACAAACACTAGATTTCAGAAAAGTTTATCAATAATGAAAAGTACACTAAAACTGGGCGCAATAAACGTGTTAATATGATTTTGGTATTTGGGGTTGAATTACTTTTCAACGAAATTATAATTAAGTAGAATAACTTGACTTTCTATTATCTACAACAAATAACAAAAAAAAATATTTTTCAAAGTTCTTGTAAGCATATAGTTACTGACAACGTGCTAGAATGTTTAGAAATACAAAAGTTTTTTTTCAACAAAATTAGTATTTCTACTTATACTTTAGATTAAAAAACAAAATTAATCAGCAAAATATATATTTTTTGTTTTATATTATTTAACGTAAATCAATCAGTATCAGTTCGACAAATCTCTTTTTAATCTTCTTAAAAGTTCAAATCAATCGACAAATATCAAGAAATTTCAAAATTTTTGTTCATTAGATGAAATATCAAAAAGTATTTTCGTTTATAAAATTGTGAACGTTTTAATTATTTAAAGTTAACAAACTGATTTAAAAATAGTAAATTTTATACTAATATCAACTATCAATTTCTTTTAAATTATTAACATTGACAGTTATCTTATAGTTAATAATTTAATGAAAAATATTTTTATTTCGAAATAAGAATTTTGAGGAAAAACTAAAACTTTAAATTAGATTATCATTTTTAATTGCTGATCTTACAAGGAACCATTTAGCGTTCTATAGCCCTTATTCTAATGCTTTAAAGAATTTAGATAAAAGTATTTCAAGTTTTTGGTGAAAAGTAACCTGAAAAAGTAAACATGAACCATTCTACAAATTATAATAATCTGTAAGATAATTTAACAGAAGACTATTGAAGGATAAAATATTTGTTGTTGTGCGCACCTTACAAAATAAGTTATGAACCATTTTTATTTCATATCTGAAAAACTAAAAATATTTGAATATTTAAATCACACTTCTACAAGGAAGATGTAAATATCAAGCAATCAAAAAATTAATTAAAAGAAAATTACAATATTTGATAATCAGATGCAAACGTGCATCTTCCAAATAAACAGGTAGACGGAGATCAAGTGGATAAACGTTTCAACTTCCCCGTAAGCTTTACAGTCTTATATTATCTTCATTCAATCTTATATTTGTGGTATCTGTAAATTTTTCGATTGCTTTATTCAATCGATAATGTTATTGATAATATCATTTTTAGCTTAACTTCTATCTTAACGGATATTTTATTTCTTTATTCCTCTCAATGAATAATTTTGTTATTTGTAATTATCGTTATATAATATTAAATTTTAATTTAAACTGAATGTTGTAGAGTGTAAATAGTATTTAAAAAATGTAAAATAAATAGTACATTGGTCAATGTGGTTATTTAAAAACTGTATTGTTTTAGAAAATAAAAAACAATATTTGTCAACAAAATGCTTATCAATAAAATTATAAAATTAATTTCATTTGAACTTGATCCCAAAAACTTCAGATTGCAACAACGTTTATAAGAAATGAAAAGTAAAATAAACTCAATCTTTCGTAAAGGATTGCAAAGTTTTCAAATTTGGACTTAAAGTACTTTACAATGAAACTAAAAATAATAAATAAGTTTAATAACTTGAGTTATTATTCATCACAAAATATGTTTGTAAACATGTTATTGGTAATATGACAGATTTTTTACTAATTGAAAACTTTTCATTTAACAAAACTAGTATTTTGCTTTTTATTATCATTTATTCGAAATCATTTATATCAGCTCGGCAATTCCTCTTTTGTCCATAGTTTATTGCATTTGACAAATATCAAAAAGTTTACAAATTTTCTATCATGAGATGAAATATCAAATAATTTTATTTTGTTTCTAAAGTTTTCTATATTGTAATTTTTTGCCGTTGATATTTCTATTTACAAAAATTAAAATTAATTTTTAAGAATAGAAACTATATAACTTACTAAACTTTTCCAGATTCCTAAAAAAACAAAAATGTCTAAATATGTTATATAATATTTTCTTTAAACTTAAAGTAATACCAAAAAAATATTATAATTATAATAAATGATGTATTTTTGTAAGTGATTTTTTTGAAAACAAACCGTCTAGCGCCAAGTAACGGAAAAGGAAATAGTCGACTTGTTTTTTGTAGGTTTATCTTTTTTTGCTGATTTGTTTACATTATCTAAAACAATAAAGATTTTAATTAGTCCTAGTAACCAATGTACTATTAATTTTCAATTTATAAAATACTTAATTATTGAGTTGAACCAAGAAATAAAATAACTGTATTTGATGGAAGCTCAGTTTAATGATACTTAAATTTAATTTGAACTAATAGTATCGTTATAAAAATAATATGAACAATAACTTTATCGATTGATTACAGCAATCGATAAATTTAGCGATACCACAAACCTAAGATTAAATGAAGATAGTACATAACCGTAAAGCTTACAGAGAAATGAAATCGTTTTATCTCGTAATTTGACTTTAAAATATTAATTTGGAAGATGCATTATTGCATCTGATTATCAAGTAAGTTTTTTCCAAGATAAAATAAGATTTTGTGTTTTTTTGAGATTGTTTGATTTTTACAAATTCCTTGTAAAAAAGTATAACTTAAGTTTTCTTTTATTTTTTTTTTATGCATTTAAGTCAATATTGTTTAACAAACAACCGTTTTTTTATGCCCAAAATCTATCGAACAAACTAATATTTTTTTTCATAAAAACATCAGGATTGAGCGTTTTCTCTAAATTGCTCGAAGGTTTTTAAATTTTGTTTGCTGTTAGTAATTTTCTTTTTAATTTCTTTTAAATATATTAGGATTCATCATATATTAAATTCCTTACTTTCTTCATTGAGTATTTTATGCTATCTAAACAATTTTTATACAAACAATTTGTTTTAAATTTTTCATGATCAGTAAGAAACAACTAAAATCTTAATTTGACGTTTTTAAAGACTGTTTCATCATAAATCTTTTCTTTGAATTAAAAATGAAAAATTGAAAATGCGAGTTATAATTTCAACAACTCTTAAATCTCTCTATGATAATAAATAGATCAAAAATCTGTGAACTACATTAAAACTACTGCGTGTCGGTCAAAAATAATCAAAATATTCTTCCAATTACATCAAAAACATAAAATTAGTTCCTTAATGACTTTTAATTTTCTTAATCTTTTGATCAGAAGATGTTTTTATATCAATATATGTGTTATCTCACGATACCATCATATAAGTCAAATCTTATTGTAAAGAATGAATGCTGAAGATATTAAAGTGTTTGGTAAATGGAGCTTGTTAAAGAAATATAATGATTTTGATTAAACGATATGAAAAGGAAAAAACTTTAAACTAATCAAGTGTTTTGTCATTTTTAAAAAAATATAAACTTAAAATTTTCTACTGATTCACTGAATGAAGTTTCGTTGAAAAGTATTTCAACTCAAAATTATGTAAACGATTTGTTATCAGGAAGAAAGGTTTGAAAGATATACTTTTTTATTATTTATAAACGTTGTTTTCTATGTTGCCATCTAGAGTTTGTAGGATCAATCTATAGTACGATATTTTTTTAATTTTAATATTAAGTTATTTGTTGACAAATAATGCTTAAACAGAAAATTTGACTTAAAGGTGAAAACCAATTTTTATTGTAACTTAAATATTGGTACAAAGAAAATTAGTATAAAATTTTAACAATATAAAATTTACCAAAATTTATTAGTTTAAAATTGATCCCACAAACTCTAAATTGTAACCAATTAATAATAAATCAAAAGGTTGTAAAATCCATTGTAGTGTAAGAAACCTGTTATTATTCGTTTGAATTTGAATTACTTTTAACGAAAATTATTTAATAAATACTAAGACTACTTTGAGTTTCAATTTGCTACAATTAGCAACATAAAAGTTATTTATGTTGAACATTTACTTTTTGACGTAAAAACATGTAACTGATAAAATGACCGAATGTTTACAAATTTTTACGAAACAAAATGTTTTAGCAAAATTAGTAATTTTAAAACAGACATTTTAAACACATTTATCAGTCTGCATAATCATAAAACTTTGTATTTTGGATATTTTAGCAGAAATGAATTTAAAAAAATAGTTATTCAACATTTTTATTTTACGCTACTTGGCGCAAAAGAGGTTTATTTTTAAAAAATACTAAAATTAGCAATAAAAACTTTTTTAAAATTTTTAATTGTATTTAGCAACTTTTTTAAATTTTTAATCGAGAGTTTTGTTGAGGTTACCATTTGTAGACTGCTAATAATTGCTGATGTCAATAAGCAGTTGATACCAAATTGATGGTTAGACTCAACAATTAGGCTCAATTAGTTTTGTTAAACTCTTTTTGAGTTAAATTTCTAACTAATTTCAGTTCTTTATTTTCATTTTAGGATTAGTTCAAACAGTTTGACGCTATTAAAACTTTTCTCTAGTTATTAGTAAACTGTTTGTATATTATTTTTAAATAGGATTTTACAAATGAAAATTTTGATTCGATTAGCAACATTTGTTCAATAAATCATTTATATATTTAAATAATTTATAATAATAATAATAATTTTTAATAATATAATAATGATAATTAATTTGTTTTTAACTCATTCAACTGCTACTTGGCAGTTTAAAATGTAAAATAATAAAGTTTTTTAAATAATCACACTGAACAATGTACCATTAATTTCTATTTTATGAAATACTATTTACACTATAAAACTGTTTAATTTTCAGTCTTAATTAAAACTTAATATTATATAACAATAAATAAAAACAAAAAAACAATTTTTTGAGAAGAATAAGGAAATAAAATAACCGTTAAGATAGAAGTTCAGTTAAAAATGAAATTTTCAATAACATTGTTGATTGAATAAAGCCATCGAAAAATTTACCGATACCACAAACGTAAGATTGAATGAAGATAATATATAACCGTAAAGCTTAGGGAGAAGGCCGGTTTAACTGATGAAGTAAGAGTCTTTTTATTGATTTCTTTTGGAAGATGCACTTTTGCATCTAATTATCAGATTTTTTTTAGTTACATTTTTCTTTTACTTTTTAATCATTGATTTATTCATTTAAGTCAAAATTTGTTAAGAACAACAGTTTTTCTACACAAAATCTATCGTTACCACAAACGAAGATTATTTTTCATAAGAATATCAAGATTGAACGTTTTCTATAGATTGCTTAAAATTGTTAAAATCTGTTTGCTATTAGTAATTTTTCTTTGTAATTTCTTCTAAATATTTTTGGGTTCATTTTTCATTATTTTCTTAATTGAGTATTTTTGGCTATTCAGCAACTAAAAATACGATTTTGCATTTTTAATGAGTACTTTATTTTACAAATTATATTTGTTTTGAAATTGGTCATTCGTTTCTAAATTATTTAAATTGTGAAGGTATTTGTTAACAGGATATTACTGAAAGATTAAAATCGGAATATTTAAAATGTTTAAAGTCTGTTGTTTATGGTGCTAGAAAAGCTTAACATTTTTTAAGAAAGTACAATGTAATCGGTCTACAAAATTACTGCATGTAATATCAAAACATGCTAACTTCTTTTGCTTTTAATAAAGCAAGTTGTTTAAGTTCATTTGAAATCTTAGACAATGCCAAATGAAAAAAGTGTTACAATGATATACATGTTACTTAAATACATAAAATTTGCAGATAACATTAAAAATTCAGTTCATTATGAAAACTATACTTTATTTAAACTTCAATGTTATTTGAAATAATTGGTTAATTTTAAATTTTATTTTTAACGATTTAACTCTCTGTTCTTTAATGTACTTATTTATTTTAATTCTGAATTAATTAAAATTCAGTTTTTAATAGCTGAATTAATTTTTGTATAATAATTAATTCTTTTCGTATTCTTTAAAAAAATCAAGTATGGTGTAATGTAAATTAGTAAAAGTTAATAAAATCTAATAATTTTTAAAGTTTTTTCTTCCAAATATTAGATGTTAAAAAAATAGGAAAAAGTATTAACACATATATTAATATATATATATGTAGAGAGAGATTTTGATAAATTAAGTAAAATCGTTACCACACAATAATTAACTTTTATTATGAATAAAGTATACAAACAGGTACGTCTGTAGTCTAACAACAACATCAATTGATTTATATAATTATTAAAAATATTGCTGTTTTTAACATTATTCTTAGTCCAGTTCTAAATCTGTTTATCAGTAAAATAACTATTTTCATTTTTTCACTTCAAAACCAAAATTGAACTTTTTGCTGAAATTTATAAAACAAACACTCTCTAAATTTTAAGTTGTAAATATAAAAAGCAATTTGCTAATCTACAAAAATATAAAACTTTCAAATGTTTAAGTTTAAATGTATCTATAACATACGAACTGATATTTATATGGTGTAATATCAACTTTAAATAATACAGCAAGTATTTTTTGATACTTAAACACAAATTGATATTAAGAATTTGAATACTTTATACAGTTTACAATAAATTAGCTTTTTATTACTAGTCCAAAATCCAATGAAATATATTTGTATGTTTTTTATTTTATACGCCACCTAGCGGATATAATATTTTACTTACAATAAAAAAAGAATCTAAAAATTTAAAAGTCTTCTAATAATTTACTTCAAAGACTTTTATCTTTGTGTAATGGTTTGGGCTATTGTTTTGGTTAATTGTTTATTGATTTAATATAAGATTCTACCGATTTACCAAAACTTTTTTATAAATTATAATCCCAAAATTTTTTAGAATATAAATCATTTCAACTTGTTATTCAATTTATTAGTTATTAACAACTGACTAATTTTGCTGAAATAAAAATTTTATTTGTAAACATTCTGGCATTTTAGCGGTAGCATGATTACAACAATGCAATGAACTTCTAATGTAAATAATCTTTATTTCTTTATTTCTACAAAATAAAAACTAAATTCACTCAATTTATTTACTAATTAAACTTCTGTAGAAAAGTGTTTCAACTGAAAATTTAAAAAAAAACTTGTTGAATTATGCTATCAAGAAAATTAGATAATTGTACTTTTCCTTTAATATATCAAATGTAGAGTCTGTGGGATCAAGTTCAAGATAAATATATTTTTTGAATTTTTATAGAAAACTTCTTGTCGACAAATAATACTCAAATCAAATTTGACTTTACAGTTAATGCGTAAATGTTATCAATATTTTTCTATTACAAAACAAAATATAGTTTAACACTGTAATCAGTTCATAAATAATTGTTTTATGGCATTCTGTTTGTGCCTAGATTAAAGTTATTTTTACTTTATGCTTAAATTGAAAACTAGTTAGTCGTGCTGAAGATGAAAAGTTAAATCAAAAGCCATGTGACCCTGTATTTTTAAATTGTGAGTACAATAAGACTAAGGGATTCTTTTTGTTTGATCTTTAAAATATTTTCGAAAACACTATAATGACATTTAAGTCTATCTTCTATGAACCTTATGTTTTAGGTGATTTTAAAAAACAAAATCTCGTGGAAGAAAGGTTTCTCTGTTTAAAAAATATAAAATAGTAAAAAAAAAGTCCTGTGTATACAAAATTGAAAATAGATTATTTAAAACAATTTCGTTTTTTTGTAAAATATTTACTGAAATAAAAATCTTTTTATAACATTTCTTTTTGTTTAATAATTAAGCAGTTCCAACTAAAAGGGGCTTAATAAGAAGCAAAAGTCAAAATAATTTGAATTTCTAATCAAATTTAAGTAAAAATTCGAAAAGATTTAAAAGATAAAATCTAAAATCTAAAGTTTAATTTAAAACTTCATTTAGAATTTAGTTTTTTTAAAAGTGCTTTGTTATAATTCAATAAATTTATTGTTGATATTTTTAACAAATCTTGACAAATTAAACTTTACTCTTTCAGAAATATTTGACTTTAATAAAGTACTCAAAATATTCAAAGTAACTAATAATAGAAAACATCTTTGATGACGTCATACATAAAACAACTACCATCATAATAATATTTAGTAGCAAATTTTTAGTCTTTTAAGTAAAGAAATATTCTATAGAACAATTTTGTGATTTACAAAATTAAAATAAATGAGAAAAATAAGATATTCTTAAACAATTATTCATAACTTGAAGTAGTAATAACTTTCAATAGGTTATGGTTTAGTAACTAAACGCAAAAGTAATATTAAGATTGAAATATTTTTTTTAAGTTTGCTAGTATAAATAATATAAATTGTATATAATATTCGAGCTAATGTTTACTAAAATAAACATGAACTGTTAAAGAATATTTTTTTATAGTCAAAAGCAAATGTAATTTTAATAATATAAATAGCATAAACAGCTTAAATTAAATCTTTAAAATGGTTAAAAATTCATTAACTATAAGTTTTTGCTTTTATCGTTTGCATTCTCTAGCAAATAAAATATCTTTGCTTAGAACAAATATCTAATACTTTAGTAGCTGATGGATAAATTATTTGTATGATTTGTAAATTATTTTTATGATTTGTAAATTATTTTGAAGATCAAACGAAAATCATTTCTGAGTTTAAACAAATCTCATTAAAACAAATAGTCAAATGGCTTTTGATTTATATTTTCATCTTCAGAACGATTGATCACTTATAATTTTAGTCATCGAAGTAGAAATAAATTTAAATCTAAATCAAATAAATCTTGATAAGAAAAATTAAACTATTTTGGTTTGTATAATAGTAAACATACAATAAATTTTCTTATCAACTTTCAAATCAAATTTTTAATTGGAAAAATATTAGTCAACAAATTGCTTATCAATAAAATAATAAATAAATTATAAAATTAGTTTCATTTGAACTTGATCCCATACACTTCAGATTGCAACAACGTTTATTAGAAGTAAAAAGTAAAATAAAACTCAATCTTTCATAAAAGATTGCAAAGTTTTTATATTTGAAGTTAAAGTACCTTACAACAAAACTAAATGAAATTATTTTTTTCGTCACTTCTTCTATACAATAGAAACTCAAGTTAATTAACCTCTTTACTAATAGAATTTCCGTTGAACAAAATTTTAACTCCAAATTATGTTTTTAATAACCATTGATATTTTGTTAAGGTTTTCGTAATTTTTTATTATTTATCACTTTGTCGTAATCTAGAGTTTGTTGGGTCAAGTTTAAACGAATTTATTTTCCGAATTTTAATATTAATTTTTGTTAATAAACAATGTATTTTTGTAAACGTTTATATAAAACATTTTATATCAAATATATGTTTACTCACTATAAAAATTAAAAGTTAAATCTGTTTAGTAAAAACTTCTTTTTTTTAACATAAATTTAATTATTCGTTTTTTAAAAAAAATAAAATTTTCTATCTCGTTTACATTTCTAGTACAACAACCAACAGACTTATTCATTTTTACATATTCTATTTTTCATTAAATCAAAGCTAATTTACAATTAAAGGACAATCAATCCATATTCGTAAAATATTACACTTGAAACCCTTGTTAGTTTAAACTAACTTCTTGATAAAAATTTGTAATTTTCTTTTAATTGTAAACTTCAGTAAAACAGGTTTTATGAAATTTCATTTTAGAATATAAAAGAAATTGTTAAAAAATTCTTTCTTAATGGATGTTAGTCAGCAATCAATAACTATAAAAGCTTTCTTAAAAATTTTATAAATCAATTTTTGTTTACAGATTTATTTATATTTTGACTAATAGCAATAAATTTGAAAGTTGCTTATTTTCGGTAGAGATTTGTGGAATATTATACAAATAAAATTAGTTTAATTTTTCTTATCAAGTTTTATTTAATTAAGATTTAAAGTTATTCCTACTTTGATGATTAAAATTAAAAAACATTAGTCGTGCTGATGATGAAAAATTAAATCAAAAGTCATGTGACTTTTTTTTTAATTGAGAGTACTATAAGACTCAGAGATTATATTCGTTTGATCTTCAAAATGAATTTCAAACTTAGAAATCATACAAATCATTAAAGTAATTTATCCAGAGAATATCAAAGTATTAGATATTTATTATTAGCCAAGATATTCTATTTTCTAGAGAACGTAAACGATAGAAGCAAAAAGTTAAAATCAATGGGTTTTTAACTAATTTTAAAGATTTAATTTAAACTGCATACACTATTCTTATTATCAAAGTTAGATTTGGATTTAACTATAGAAAAATATATTCTTTAACAGTTAAAATTGATTTTAGTAAACATTAGGTCAAATATTATATATACAATTTATATTTGTTAAATTTGTGTTTACAGTTGCTGTATTACGATTTATTTAACTACGATTAATCGTTTACACTAAACTAGGAGCTTTTGTATTCCTCAGAGTTAATTTACAACTTGAACAAAGTTCATGATATTCAGTGGCGAAATAAATGTAGATTATTTGATGATGAGATTTAACTAAATTTTATTTTAAATAAAATACAATCTGTGTATTTCTTACTTATGAAAAATACTTAGTTGATAAACAGATGCAAAAGAGCATCTTCCAAATATTGCATTTATAAATACTGGATTTGGTATTTCACTGAAAAAGGAATTTTTAAATGTTATTTATAAGCTGCATATAACCTTATGTGTGTGGTTTCATCGAAAATTATTTATACTTTAATCATTTAAAATGAAATTCAAAAAAGTATTTACAAAAATATTTTTAAAAATGTTGAAAAATATTTACAAAAAAAAAATGAAAAAAATTCTTTTTTAACAATAAAAATGAAAAAGTATTAATTTGCTTTGTTGCAAAAAACATCCACCAATCTACAAATTGTACTATTCATTAAAATGGTTTAATAAAATACTAATTTAGTTTCAAATATTTGTCGTTGTAACCAAAATACGCTAACCGCTAGGTAACGCAATGAGAAAATAGAAAAAAAATTAATTTTTTATTAGGAAGTTAATAATAAAGATTTTTAGGTAACTCTCTAAGCTTATTTATTTTGAAGCAACTTTGATTTTGTTGATATGAATTCAAAAATGTCACCAAATAGTGAAAACAGCTTTTGTACATGCAATAGAATAAATAATTATATTAAATAACATACCACATCAAATTAAGAAACAAATTATTCATTTCAGAAAACATATCAAATCTGTTGTCTCGGAGACGTGATATGCATTAATATTTAGATATTTAAAAAATAGTAAAAGCTGTCATCGACATTTAGTCGATTCGAAATTACCTTTTTTCAAAAGTTAAAATTTTATTTTATTAATTTGTAAAAATTTGTTTAATAAAATATTTTTTAAAACAATTTATTTTTTAAAATACTATAAATTTAAATTCGTAAAAAGTATGAACATAACAGTTATAGCAACATTCTTTTAAAAGTACTACCAAACTTTCTTTTAAAATATTTGATGTTATCAATCTGTACAAACAACTATGACATCAGTTCTTAAGTCTTTTTTTTTAATTAAATTGATTAAATGCAAAAAGATTGAGAATCGTAAGATCAAATTTTCAATTTGAACAATATTTGTCAGGAAAGAGCTTATCAAGAAAATTTTTAATTTATTTTCATTTGAGCTTGATCCCATACACTTCAGATGGCAACAACGTTTATAAGAAATGAAAAGTAAAATAAAACTCAATCTTTCGTAAAGGATTGCAAAGCTGTTTAATTTGTAGTTAAAGTACTTTACAATGAAACTTTAAATAATAAATAAGTTTAATAACTTTTGTTTTTATTTAATACAAAATATTTTTGTAAAAATGTTATTGGTAATATGACAGATTTTTTACTAATTGAAAACTTTTCATTCAATAAAACTAGTATTTTGCTTTTTATTATCATTTAATCGAAATCATTAAATATCAGCTTGGCAATTCTTTTTTTATTTCTATCTTGAGATGAAATATCAAATAATATTATTTTGTTTCTTAAGTTTAAAAAGTTGTAACTTTTTGCTCTTGATATATCAATTTACAAAAAGTAAAAATGACTTTTATGAATGGAAACTACCAATTACCAACCTTTTCTTGATTCTTAAAAAGACGTAATATTTAAAATTGTCAGAATATATTTTCTGTAAACTGAAAGTAATACCACAAAAATTTTTTAAATATTAAAAAATTATTAAAAATTTTTTTTAAAGTGCTTTTTGACAAAAAAAAAACCGTCTTGCGCCAAGTAGCGGAAAAAGAAACAGTTGATTTGTTTTTTGTAGATTTATCTCGTAGTTCTTACTTGTTTACATTTTCTAAAACAATACAGTTTTTAAATAACCACACTGACCAATGTACTACTTATTTTAAATTTTTTAAATACTATTTACACAATAACACATTCAGTTTAAATTAAAATTTAATATTATTTAACGATAATTATAACTAACAATATTACTCATTGAGAGGAATAAAGAAATAACAAAAAACCGTTTAGATAGAAGTTCAGCTAAAAATGATATTATCAATAACATTATCGACTGAATAAAGCAATCGAAAAATTTACTGATACCACAAATATAAGATTGAATGAAGATAATATAATACTGTAAAGCTCACGGGGAAGTTGAGACGTTTATTCACTTGTTCTCCGTCTACCAATTTATTTGGAAGATGCACGTTTGCATCTGATTATCAAATATTGTAATTTTCTTTTAATTATTTTTTTGATTGCTTGATATTTACATCTTCCTTGTAGAAGTGTAATTTAAATATTCAAATATTTTTAGTTTTTCAGATATGAAATAAAAATGGTCCATAATTTATTTTGTAAGGTGCGCACAACAACAAATATTTAATCCTTCAATAGTCTTCTGTTAAAATATTTTACAGATTATTATAATTTGTAGAATGGTTCATGTTTACTTTTTCAGGTTACTTTTCACCAAAAACTTTAAATACTTTTATCTAAATTCTTCAAAGCATTAGAATAAGGGCTATAGAACGCTAAATGGTTCCTTGTAAGATCAGCAATTAAAAATGATAATCTAATTTAAAGTTTTAGTTTTTCCTCAAAGTTCTTATTTCGAAATAAAAATATTTTTCATTAAATTATGAACTATAAGATAACTGTCAATATTAATAATTTAAAAGAAATTGATAGTTGATATTAGTACAAAATTTACTATTTTAAATTAGTTGGTTAAAATTAAATAATTAAAACGTTTACAATTTTATAAACGGATAATACTATTTGATATTTCATCTAATGAACAAAAATTTTCAAATTTCTTGATATTTGTCGATTGATTTGAACTTTTCAAAAAATTAAAAAGAGATTTGTCGAACTGATACTGATTGATTTCCGTTAAATAATATAAAACAAAAAATATATATACTTTGCTGAATAATTTTATTTTTTAATCTAAAGTAGAAGTAGAAATACTAATTTTGTTGAAATAAAAGTTTTGTATTTCTAAACATTCTAGCACGTTGTCAGTAACCATGTTTACAAGAGCTTTGAAATATTTTTGTTTTTGTTCTTTGTTGTAGAGCTCAAGTTATTCTACTTAATTATAATTTCATTGAAAAGTAATTCAACTACAAATACCAAAATTTTATTAACACGTTTATAGTGTCTAGTTTTAGTGTACTTTTCATTATTTATAAATTTTCTGAAAGCTAGTGTTTGTGGGATCAAGTTCAAACGATTAAATTTTTCTAGTTTCAATAATAAACTTCTTGTTGACAAATAATGCTGAAATATAAAAAGTCGATTTTTAAGTTGATAAGAAAAATTATAAAAATATAAACACAAACAAAAAAAGAAAATAATAAACAAAATTATTTCAAAGATAATAAAAAAAAAATAATAATAATAATAAGAAGTTGATAAATTTTTAAAGATTAATTTTGATAATATATATTTTAAAATCTCAAAGATCCAAGTATTTTTAGGAAATCTGAAAATTTTTGTCTTTTTGTAATATAAAAAACTTGATATAAATTATATATAAAAGTACATCTTTCATATTATGAACCAGAAATTGGTGAAATATTTTCCAGGTCATAACTATCTATGGTTATAAAAAAGCAATAAATTACCTAAAGTCGCAATTTCTTCAAATATTAACTATGCTTCACTTTATTGTTATTGTTGTTGAAAATACTATTTTTCTAATGTTATTATTGGTTCAATTTACTTCACAGTATAAGTTAATTGGAAATTCTGGTTTTTTCATTTCAACAAAAATTGAAATTTTTCAATGGAATTAAAAAAGAAGTAATATAAAAAACTATTACATTGTAATTATAAAAACCACAATTTATATTTGTATTTATATTTTTATGTTTAATTTAAATGTTTATTACGATGGAATAAGTTTCTCTCAAATTATCAAAACTTCTCAATAACATAAAATCTAAAATTTATAAATAATATTTTTGCTTGATTTTGTTATTTGATTTAAATCAACTGAATATTTATTTAATTAATATTTATTAATTAAAATTATAAAAAAATGATTAAAAAAATTTTTTAAAGTGTTTTTTGACAAAAAAAAACGTCTAGCGCCAAGTAGCGGAAAAAGAAACAGTTGATTTGTTTTTTGTAGATTTATCTCGTAGTTCTTACTTGTTTTCATTTTCTAAAACAATACAGTTTTTAAATAACCACACTGACCAATGTACTACTTATTTTAAATTTTTAAAATACTATTTACACAATAACACATTCAGTTTAAATTAAAATTTAATATTATTTAACGATAATTACAACTAACAATATTATTCATTGAGAGGAATAAAGAAATAACAAAAAACCGTTTAGATAGAAGTTCAGCTAAAAATGATATTATCAATAACATTATCGACTGAATAAAGTGATCGAAAACTTTACCGATATCACAAATAAAAGAATGAATGAAGATAATATATAGCCGTAAAGCTTACGGGGAAGTGAAAACGGTTAGCCACTAGTTCTCATCTACCTGTTTATTTGGAAGGTGCACGCTTGCATCTGATTATCAAATATTTTAATTTTCTTTTAATTAATTTTTTGATTGCTTGATATTTACATCTTCCTTGTAGAAGTGTAATTTAAATTTTCAAATATTTTTAGTTTTTCAGATATGAAATAAAAATGGTTCATAACTTTTTTTGTAAGGTGCGCACAACAACAAATATTTAAACCTTCAATAGTCTTCTGTTAAAATATTTTACAGATTTTTATAATTTGTAGATTGGGTTATGTTTACTTTTTCTGGTTACGTTTTACCAAAAACTTTAAATACTTTTATCTAAATTCTTCAAAGCATTAGAATAAGGGCTATAGAACGCTAAATGGTTCCTTGTAAGATCAGCAATTAAAAATGATAATCTAATTTAAAGTTTTAGTTTTTCCTCAAAGTTCTTGTTTCGAAAAAAAAATATTTTTCATTAAATTATGAACTATAAGATAACTGTCAATACTATTAATTTAAAAGAAATTGATAGTTGATATCAGTACAAAATTTACTATTTTTTAATTAGATTATTAACCTTAAATAATTAAAACGTTTACAATTTTGTAAAGGAAAAAATAATATATGATATTTCATCTAAATGATTGATTTCCGTTAAATAATATAAAACAAAAAATATATATATTTTGCTGAATAATTTTATTTTTTAATCTAAAGTAGAAGTAGAAATACTAATTTTGTTGAAAAAAAAGTTTTGTATTTCTAAACATTCTAGCACGTTGTCAGTAACCATGTTTACAAGAGCTTTGAAATATTTTTGTTTTTGTTCTTTGTTGTAGAGAATAGAAACTCAAGTTATTCTACTTAATTAAAATTTCGTTGAAAAGTAATTCAACTCCAAATACCAAAATTTTATTAACACGTTTATAGTGTCCAGTTTTAGTGTACTTTTTATTATTTATTAATTTTCTGAAATCTAGTGTTTGTGGGATCAAGTTCAAACGATTAAATTGTTCTAGTTTCAATAATAAACTTCTTGTTGACAGATAATGCTGAAATATGAAAAATCAATTTTTAAGTTGATAAGAAAAATTATAAAAATATAAACATAAACAAGAAAAGAAAATAATAAACAAAATTATTTCAAAGAAAATAAAAAAATAATAAGATTAATAATAATAATCTATTTCTATCTTATTCTATTTGAATAAGTTTCAGGTTATAGGTTTCTATTTGAATAAGTTTCAGGTTATAGGTTTCTATTTGAATAAGTGCTTATAAGTTGTGATAAATTTATTTCTAGGAAGTGAATTGTTTATAATATATATTTTGTGGTTGGTGACAGTAAAAATCTTTTATAGAACTTTGGTGGATACACATTTTTGAATAACTGCTAATAAGCTGTGATTAACTTGTGTGGTGTATTTATTTATATTTTTACTTATCATTATTTATTATATATTATTAACTTGGTATATTTGGTATACTTTGTTAACTTGGTATACTTTGGTGGGAGTTACTAAAAATCTATCATGGAAACTATGGTAGATACAAATGACAGGACCTTGCGGTCAAAAGCTCCAAAAAACCCAAGCAAACCAAGTTCTTCAAAACAAGCTTGCAATGGCAATTGCCAAGCTTGTAACAAAACTTGCTCTGGTAAAGATCTGGCAATAGATTGCATCAAATGCCTCTCTAGGTTTCACCTCACTTGTAGTGATGTGAGTAAAAAATATTATGATATATTTGAAAATAATAAAATGCAGCAAGTGGGATTTTGTTGGTCCTGCATTAAATGTAGATCTATGGACAAAACAACTACCTCGTCCAACACTAACAAAAGCCTATTGTCCGACATCAGCAACACCATATCCACTGAATTGGCCAAATTAAAATCCGAAATTGGCAACGATGTTGCCAAAATCAATGAAAAGATTTCTATCTTATCCAAATCTATGGATGAACTGGATGCCTCCACAACGAAGCCTCTCACATGGGCATCAGTTGTTGGTAATTCTGGATCCGAAAAAAATACTAGCGTGGTGCAACTTCTTGCCAAGAAGGTTACTGACACGCACAAAAAACTTACTCTGGACCGAGAGGATAGAGAAAACAATGTCATCATCTTTGGTGTCTCTGAGACTGATAAAGACGATGACATCAAGACTTTTAATCAAATGTGCACTCAAAGCCTTGGTGCTGTGGACGCTCCAAAAGTTTCAATGACCAGACTCGGGGCAAAAAGATCAGATAATAAAAGACCGTTAAAAGTGTCCTTTCAGGAAAGGTGGCATAAACGTAAGTTTCTTGCTAAGCTGTATAAACTTAAGCAGGACGAAAAGTTCCAGGGCATCAGAGTAGCACATGATATGTGTGAAGATGATCGCTTAGATAATAAGCGTCTTCTAAAAGAGGCGAACAGCCGAAATCAGAAAGAGCAACCAACTGATTTCAAATACAAAGTTCGAGGTCCACCATGGGCTTTAAATATTGTGAAGGTCTTTTCAAAAAACGGAAGTGCAAAATAACCACTGGACCCACATCACCTTTATTCAACCTCTCCTTGCACAAAATTATTAATACTATGCTTCCAGCCCAAGATAACACTACACAGAAGCCTACCACCAAATCTTACAAGTGTCAAAAAGACAATTTTTCTATTATATTAGGTATGTTTTTCAACGCACGGTCAATTGTCAACAAAATTTTCGAATTGAAAGCTCTTTTGCTTTCTCAAGATTTTACATTTGTTTTCATTACCGAAACTTGTTTGAAACCCTTTTATCCTGACTCCTTTCTGGATGACAGTGATCTTTTTCGTGCTTTGCGCTGTGATAGACTGTTTGATAGAGGCGGCGGTGTTTGTGTAATCTATAAAACATCACTGGCACCCATGATTTCAAGAATTAAGATAAATACCATTGATTGCCCAGGATTTGAGATTATTGCTTTCAATTTTCATTACTCAAAGTCTAATTTTCCCGCTTTATATGTACCTACCTACCACCGTCTAAAGTTAACGATGAGGTTACTATTAAGGCCTTATTGAAGGTTCTGAAAAGCCTTCTTTGTCCTGAGATTTATATTCTCGGGGATTTTAATTTTAGTAGAATTGATTGGAATAACCCAAATTTAGCATTCAATGGAAAATTGTTTAATTTGAATGGACACAAAACTAATTTAGCCAATATGAGTCATGTCTTTGTAAACTTCCTTGTTGCCAATAATCTATCTCAGATGGTTACTTTTCCAACCCAAGTTAGTGGTAATACTTTGGATCTTCTCATCACATCAAAACCTAAGAACGTTATCTACGTTGATCAAAATGAAACTTTTGCTCTGACATGCGATCACAACATGATTGAATTCAAGCTCCAACAAACTTTTTCTACGAACGTTAAAACTCCAAGCATACGGAACTTTTATCATGGAAATTATAACAGTATAAACAAGTTTTTATCAGGTGTTGACTGGATTTCTGTTTTCAACTCTACCGAAGACATCAATGATATCTACTCGAGGTTTACTAACATTGTTAATGAGTCAATTAAAAAGTTCATACCTTTATATAGAGTCAACAAAAAACCACACTTGCCAAGATATTTAAGGTATTTACAGCATTTGAAAAACCTCTTATACAAACAAACTAAAGCAGATCCTTCCATCAAACCTCTATACAAAGATCTTTGTCTAGTCTACAAGAAATCAGTTTATAGCCTCTATTTAGGAAAAGAAAGTGCAATCTTATCTTCACCTAACAAGAAAACGTTTTTTGGCTTCATTAATCACAAGCTTAAGGCGAGATCTCATCTACCTCCCTTGCTTGATAACACCAATCAGCTGGTGATGGAACCAAAGAATAAAGCTGAATTGCTAAACAAACAATTTGAAAAGGTTTTGATAACCGACGATGGCAATACTCCTACTATTTCCTACTCCAATATCCTTTCAAATATCTCTGAGATGGTAGATCTAGACATAACAGTTGATATAGTATCTAAGGCTATTTCTTCTCTAAAATCAACAGTTTCCAACACCCCAGATCAAATCCCAGCTTTGTTTTTAAGAAAAAGTACTTCTTCTTTAGCGCCACCCTTATCGCTACTCTTTAACATGACTCTTAAGCGGGGAAGACTTCCACAAATTTGGAAGAATACTATTATTACTCCAATTTATAAGAAGGGTCCCAGAAACACTGCACTTAACTACAGACCAGTTTCGCTGACTTCGGTTATCTGCAGAACTCAAGAACATATCATTCACAACCATATAACTAGCCATTTGACGGAGCATCATCTAATATCTGATGTCCAGCATGGCTTTGTTAAGCAAAGATCTTCTTTGACTCAACATCTCACTTTTTTCAATGAGCTTACAGCTCATTACGAAAGTAATACTCCATGTGACATCATATACCTTGATTTTGCTAAAGCGTTTGATTCTGTTCCACACAACAAGCTCATTACTGTATTGAAAAACATAAAAATCAACAACTCTATCTTAAAATGGATTGAAGATTTCTTATCAGGTAGAACCCAACGAACCCGTGTAGAAAGATCTTTATCTACTCCTAGCAAAGTCACCAGCGGCGTTCCTCAGGGTTCCGTTCTGGGTCCACTTCTCTTTTTGATTTTCATTGAAGACCTCATCAGAAGACTAATAACAGTAGACAATGTCAGTGTGTTTGTGTATGCAGATGACATCAAGCTATTATCTGGTTCTCACTCAAAACTCCAAACTGCACTAAACATTGTAGAAAACTGGTTTGCGAATTGGCAACTTAAAATCCAGCCAACAAAGTCTGAAGTTATAACATTCTCCCGTAAGCCAGCGGCCAACTTCAGCAACCAATACTACATCAATGGATCCATTCTTGAACGAGTATCCTCAGTCATAGACCTCGGCATTACTCTGAAATCTGACTTCAAATGGCACAGTTATGTTTCCAGAATCTTTGGAAAATCTATCAAGCTTGTCCACCTCATCATAAAAACTTTTAATTCTAAAGATCCATGGTTTTTCGTCAACCTTTTCAAACTGTACATACGCCCTATTCTTGAATACAATGTCAGTGCATGGATGCCATATCAAGTTGGTGATATCAGAAAAATCGAATCTGTTCAGGCAACATTTACGAGATTGGTTTGCAAGAAACTTAATATCAAATACGAGAGTTATAAGCATCGTCTCAGCTTCTTCAATCTAGATACTTTGGAAATCCGAAGAATTAAATACGACCTTATTCTGATTTTTAAAATTATTCACAACCTAATTGATCTTCAGTTTGATGACTTCTTCTCCATTAGTCCCTCTCTCAAGTTGTATCAACTTAGAAGACATAAACTACATCTTAATAAGCCCACTCCACCAGCTACGTTAACCAGATTAAGTTTTTTCTCATACCGCACAATCAGTACATGGAACAATCTGCCATCAGAGATTGTCATGTCAAAATCACTTGTGTTGTTCAAGAAAAAGCTGAATTGTTATAATATCGCCAACATTGCCATTTCTAAACTGTGAATTTTTCTCTTTTACAATACTATGATTCTGTGCAATTCTTCACTGTCATATGCTTTTTCGTTTACACGTCAAATATATCTAATTTGTGAGAATGTGTGTTAGCGAGAGGTGCTTTCTTTAGGCACCCTCCTTCACATTTATTGTAATAAATAAATAAATAAAATAATAATAAGTTTATAAATTTTTAAAGATTAATTTTAATAATATATATTTTAAAAACTAAAAGATCCAAGTATTTTTAGGAAATCTGAAAACTATTGTCTTTTTGTAATATAAAAAAACTTGAAATTAATTAGATATAAAAGTACATCTTTCATATTATAAACCAGAAATTGGTGAAATATTTTCCAGATCATAACTATCTATGGTTATAAAAAAGTAATAATATAACCTAAAGTTGCAAACTCTTCAAATAATAACTATACTTTACTTTATTGTTATTGTTGTTGAAAATACTATTTTTCTAATGTTATTATTGGTTCATTTTACTTCACAGTATAAGGTAATTGGAAATTCTGGTTTTTTCATTTCAACAAAAATTGAAATTTTTCAATGGAATTAAAAAAGAAGTAATATAAAAAACTATTACATTGTAATTATGAAAACAATGATTTATATTTATATTTTTATGTTTAATTTAAATGTTTATTACGATGGAATAAGTTTTTCTCAAATTATCAAAACTTTTAAATAACATAAAATCTGCAATTTATAAATAATATTTTTGCTTGATTTTGTTATTTGATTTATAACAACTAAATATTTCTTTAATTAATCTATATTACATCTGTAAAAACTTAAATATGATTTTATTTATAAACTTTATATTTACCAGATTATACTAGGGATTTCTTTGATAAAATGTTTAAAAGTCTTTTTTGTTATAAAAAGCAAATAATTTAATTTTTTGATGATAACTTGTTATAACTATTTGCAATTATGAATGTCATATACAGATTCAAACAGACTTATCATTAGAAATTTTTTTATAAAATTATTTAAGCCATCACCAAAAACAAATGTAGTCTTATCTGAAATGTTATATCATATAAATAAAAATATTTAATTGCTTATATTATTATTTTAAATTTGTGGTTTTACCAAAGTGTTGAAACTAGTATTGCAACAACAAAAGTTTTTTAATTTTTATTTCTCTATTTGTAACAATCTTTATAATTACACTTTTTTTATTGTAGCTTAATAAAATCTTCATTTACAAGCTTACTACAAATAGTTTAGAGTTTGAATAATTTTAAATTAGCTTTTGTGAGCTATGAAAAGTAAGATAATTATTTTACTGATATCTGATTTTAAAGCAAACCAATGATATCTTTATCACAATAATATTTTCAATAAAATTAAAAATGTATTTAGAAAATGAGCAACAATTAACGATACCATAAACATCAGATTTTATGCCGATATTATATAAGTGTATAAATGAAAAGTGAGGCAGCAAGAAAATATAAAACTCCAATTTTTAAAGATGCATATATACGTCTGTTTATTAAACAAGTTTTATTCATCGGAAGAATTGACACGATTTTCATCTTTCTTAAGATTACTCGATATTTTAGAATTCCGTTTGGTAGGAGAATTTCTCTTTTTAACTTTATTCATTTTTTACTTTCGGCAATTCAATACAATTTTTTATACAAATAAAAATTAAGTTAAATGATTTCTACAAATAACAAAAGTTTGTATTTCAGTTACTTAATCAAATTAATGATCTAATTAGCTTTAGTTGTTGTTTCATTCATTCATCAAATTTCTAACAATTCTATTGAAACTGAAAATTTTATGCGTAATTACAGAAACTAAGTAAAGGGAAAATATTCAACAAAAAACTCAATAAAATCATCTTATTTATCTGTTGGCTTGTCATATAAGCAAAATGTGAAAACTATTTCAATCAGTATTTTTTGTTTTTAACTGTTTAAAAATTTAGAGTTAAACTGCTTTTTAACAAAACTTCATTTATTAAATAAGTTGAATATCTTGAGTTTGTATTCTGTACAAAAGTTGACATACAACAAATTTATACTTAGAGGTTTATTTCATTGATGTACACCTTTTAATATAATTCTATTTAATAATTACGAATAAAAACTTTTCTTTGAGCAAAATTAGTATTTTTAATCATAATTTTAGTTAAAATAGATAGATAAGAAGCAAATTTAAGATTTATAATTTAAAATTACTACTTACACGTAAATAATAATAATAATATTTCGTTTGTGTAATTATTGATCGTAATAAAGTGAAAGCAATCTCTCAATCACCAAATAGAATTATGTAATTTAACCAATGAAGGTTTTTGTAAGTGGTAATTACAAAATTGTTCAATGATATTAAATTCTTAAATAAATAAAATTTGATTTAGTTTATCTAGTTTTTTCTACTTTTTTTGGTCTAAACTAATTGCTTGTGATTCACTTAAAACAACTTACAGCAAAAAGTATAAATATGAAGATATATTGAAAAATAAGTATATACGCTTTTTTCTTAAAATTTTTTGAACAGTTCTATAAATTGTTTAAATCATAATGATGTCAGTTATAAGGCCTCTATACTCAAATTAAGATTTTTAAATTAAAAAAAAAACTATGTAAGTATTGTTAAAAATATGTGTTGTTTTTTATTGAAAACAAAGTAAGCTTGATATCTGTATTTTTCTGTCGAGTAATTTTTATTAGTTTCATATACAATTTCAATCAAAAATATAATTCATTTAAGATAAGTAAGGGCCCTAAATTAAATGTTTAGATAAAAGAAATGTTTAAATAATTAGCTTTACAGTTTGGTTATTAATAAGCTCCTTGTATATAGCTTTTAAATTATATTTTTAAAATGAAATAACAATTCGATTAACAACAATTATTCAACGAATCATCAATTTTGGTTTAAAATTTGTAAACTGTTATTGGCAGTTTCAAAATTATAATTACTATGAACCATACGACAGCAGGATTTTTTTAAGAGAATAAAATCGGAATGTATAACTATACTTTAAGTCGGTTGTTTGTGGTGCTAGAAATCTAGACGTGTTTAACATTTTTTTAGAAAGTACAATGTAATCGGTGTACAAAATTACTGCATGTAATACCAAAACATATTAGCTTCTTTTACTTTTAATAAAGCAAGTTGTTTTAAATTAGTTGGAAATCTCAAACAATGCCAATTGAAAAGTGTTACTAAAGATATACATTTTACTTAAGTTAAGAAAATTTGCAGCTAAGATTAGAAAGTATAGTTATTATGGTAACTAAATGTTATATAAATTCTGATGTTTTTTTCATAATTAGTTAATTTGAAATTTCATTTTTAACGATTTAACCCTGCTTAAAAAATATTTACTAAAAAAAGTTTAATCAATTAATCTTTAACAATAAATATGAAAAAACCATTAATTTGCTTTGTAGCAAGAAACATGCACCAATCTACATTTTGTACAATCATTAAAGTGGATCAATAAAATACTAATTAACTTTCAGAATTTTGTTGTTGTAACCAAAATACACTAACCGCTAGATGGCGCAAGGAGTAAAAAGAAAAAGTTTTTGATAAAAAATTTAATCTTAAGTAGTTTTTGTTTACTATGTAAGCTAGACATAATAAAAAAATTAATTATTTAAAAGCAACTTTGATTTTGTATAATTGAATTAAAAAATGTCACCAAAAAGCGAAAACAGCTTTTGTACATGCAATAAAATAAATAAATAAAATTATAATTTTCTAAAACTGTAAATATACTCTACAGTATACATAAAATTATTGCTAGAGATCAGCTGTAAAAAATTTTCGCAAAAATTTGATAAACTTTTGTTAAAAACTGTAATTCTATTTGAAGTTTTCATTTCCACTATAGTGCGCTATCAAACATACAAAATATTTCAATCTTAATATGATTTCGAAGCATTATATTGTTTATCTTGAAAATAGATTAAACAACTGAAATTAGTTATTATTATAAAAAGTGATATTTTTGTAGTATTTGATAATCTAAAAATTTATATTTGATGAGTATGTAAACAAAGATTATATAGTCTATAATTGTTATAAGCAGTTTAAGAACAAAAACTTACATGGCTTCTGACATGATTTTCTTTTAATGTTTATTTGTCAGCACGACCACTAAGTTTCTATTAAAGCATCAATGTAGAAATAGATTTATATTTGACTTAAATAAAACTTCAGAAAAACAAATTTCTTAACTAGTTACAACATTAGACTGATTTCGTTCGTATAACAAATTGGTTACCTCTATATTTTTTGATAACTTAGGTTTCAGTTTTAAAATAAAAATTATTATTAGAGCATTCCTTGTCAACAAAAAGATTATTTTTATATGAAGAAAAAAATAATTTTCAATGCTGGGTAGTTTGTTTAAACTTGATCCCACAAACTCTAGGTTGTAATAAAGTTATATGAAATTAAAATTACATTTACATGACCAAACCTTATGTAAATTCAATAATAGGTATTTGACACAATTTTGAAGTTGAAATACTTTTCAACGAAACTTCATTTAATAAATGTTTTCTCTGCAAAAAATTATAGAAAAAAAATTTAGGTTAAATGTTTATTTCATTATTACAAAGATGATACTGAAAATGTGATAGAATATTTTCTAATAGAAAACCCTATTTTCAGTAAAATAATTATTTCTACTTTAAAACATCTTTTTAAACTCGTTTGATACAACTTCTTTAAAAATTTTAATCTAAGAAATTTAAAGAACTGTATAAAATTATAATAAATATTATTATTATAAACAAAGTTAATATATATACAAAAATACAAAAAACTTATGCAAAAGAATAATTACTTTAATTGTTTGTAAAGTATTTTGATGTTTATTTTTTATAATTTAAAAAAAATTAATTAGAGTAATACAAAATTTTTAGAAAATCGTCTTATTTAGATAGTGAAAAGCCTGATTCAGCCACTTTTAGTTTATATTTGTTAAATTATACAACTAAATATGCTTTTTCTCTGTATTTATCTGCAATTAAATTGCAGATGAATCAAGAGAAGAAACAGTTTTCAGTAATCCAGAACTCACTATTATATACTAAATTACTATATTATTTCCATTTTATTATTATTTTATTGTTATTTTGATTATTTTTATATTTCCAATATATTATATTATTTCTATATTATATTACTATAACTTAATTACTTTTATTTCACTAATTTTAACGTAAAAAAGCATTTGTCACTCTAAAATGAGATGATAGTATAGATAATAGTAATGAAAATTAACACTACAATAGAAAATTTAAATACAACTATTCAAAATTACTTTTCGGTAATGGACACTACTTCTTATAAAATCAACATTTAAAATTATAATTCAATTTCAATTGATTTTTCTTAAGAAGATTTCTATCATTAAAATTTGACTGTTGATGTGAGATAATGAATATGAAAATTACATTATGTAAGTTTGAAGACTTAAAGAAAAAAGATATAAAAGTGATAGAAAACTAAACATAAACTGTTATATAAATCTTATATTATGTTAGACTAACTTTATTTGCAAAATATAACTAAGGTTTCTAACAAAAGATTTTCAATCTTTTTGCATTTAACCAATTTAATTGAAAAAAAGACTTGATAACTGACGTCATAATTGTTTGTATAAATTCATAACATCAAATATTTTAAAGGAACGTTTGGTAGTACTTTAAAAAAGAATGTTGCTATAACTGTTACGTTCGTACTTTTTACAAATTTAAATTTCCAGTATTTAAAAAAAAAGTGTTTTATAATACATCTTATTAAACAAATTTTTACAAAGTAATAAAATAAAATTTTAACGTTTGAAAGAAGGTAATTTCGAATCGACTAAATGTCGATGATACCTTTTACTAATTTCTAAAGATCTAAAAGTTAATACATATCACGTCTCCGAGAAAACAACTTTGATATGTTTTCTGAAATGAATGATTTGTTTCTTAATTTGATATGGTATGTTATTTAATATAATTATTTGTTTTGTTGTATGTACAAAACTGTTTTCAGTTTTTAGTGACATTTTTGAATTCATATCAACAAAATCAAAGTTGCTTCAAAATAAATAAGCTTAGATAGTTACCTAAAAATCTTTATTATTAATTTTCTAATTAAAAAATTATAATTTTATTATTTTACTCTGTGCGCCACCTAGCGGTTATCGTATTTTGGTTACAACAACAAGTATTTGAAACTAAATTAGTATTTTATTGAACCACTTTAATGAATTGTACAATTTGTAGATTGCTGGATGTTTTGTGCAACGAAGCAAACTAATAATTTTTAATTCTTTGTAAAAATTTGTAAAAATTTTTTAACATTTTTAAAAAATATTTTGTAAATATTTTTTTGAATTTCATTTTAAAAGATTAAAGTATACATATTTTTCGATAAAACCACAAACATAAGGTATTATGCAGCTTATATATAACTTTAAAAACAATCCTTTTTCAATGAAATACAAAATCCATTTAGGAGTGCAATATTTGGAAAATGCACTTTTGCATCTGTTTATCAACTAAGTATTTTTCATGAGTAAGAAATACAGAGATTGTTTTTTTCTTTAAAATAAAATTTAGTTAAATCTCATCATCAAAAAAATCTACATTTAATTTCACCATTAAATATCATGAAGTTTGTTAAAGTTGTAAAATAGCTCTGAGGAATACAAAAGTTCCTAGTTCAGTGTAAACGAATAATCGTAATTAATTAAATCGTAATACACCAACTATAAACACAAATTTAAAAAATATAAATTGTATATATAAAATTCGAGCTAATAAATACTAAGATCAATTTTAACTGTTAAAGAATATATTTTTCAAAAGTTAAAACCAAATATAATTTTGATAATATGAATAGCGTACGCAGGTTAAATTAAATCTTTCAAAATAGTTAAAAACCCATTAATTCTAACTTTTTGCTTCTATTGTTTGCGTTCTCTAGAAAATAGAATATTTTGGCTAATAATAAATATCTAATACATTGATATTTTATGGATAAATTACTTTAATGATTTGTATGATTTCTAAATTTGTAACTCATTTTGAGTTTTAAATTTATAAGTTTCTAATTCATTTTGAAGATCAAACGAATATAATCTCTAAGTCTTATAGTACTTTCAATTAAAAAGAAAGTCACATGACTTTTGATTTTATTTTTCATCATCAGCACGACTGATGGTTTTTAATTTTAATCATCAAAGTAGGAATGACTTTAAATCTTTATTAAATACAGCTTGATAAGAAACTGGATCAGAAAAATTAAACTAATTTGGTTTGTATAATAGTAAACTTATAATAAATTTTCTTATCAACTTTAAATCAAATTTTCTATTATAACAATTTTGTCAACAAAATGCTTATCAATAAAATTATAAGATCATTTTCATTGGAGCTTGATCCTATACACTTCAGATTGCAACAACGTTTATAAGAAATAAAAAGTAAAAAAAAACTCAATCTTTCGTACAGGATTGCAAAGTTTTTTAATTTGGAGCTAAAGTACTTTACAACTAAACTTTAAATAATAAACAAGTTAATTATAGTTAATATTAGTTAAAAACACGATATTAATGTTATATATAACAGTATCTTTATAACATTAATATCAACAATAACTTTATCGATTGAATAAAGCCATCGAAAAATTTACCGATACCACAAACATAAGATTGAATGAAGATAATATATAACCATAAGCTTATGAAGAAGTTATATCATTTTATTTCTTATCTGGATAACAATACTAATTTGGAAGATGCAGTTTTGCATTTGATTATCTTAATGAAATACAACTGGATAAGAAAATTTAAACTAAATTGGTTTGTATAATAGTAAACTTAAAATAAATTTTCTTATCAACTTTAAAATCAAATTTTCTATTTGAACAATATTTGTCAACAAAATGCTTATCAATAAAATTATAAAATTATTTTCATTTGAACTTGATCCCATACACTTCAGATTGCAACAACGTTTATAAGAAAATAAGATAAAAGTAAAACTCAATCTATCGTAAAGGAGTGCAAAGTTTGTAAATTTGGAGTTAAATTCAAAGTTTTACTTTACAACGAAACTTTAAGTAATAAATAAGTTTAATAACTTGAGTTATTATTCATCACAAAATATTTTTGTAAACATGTTATTGGTAATATGACAGATTTTTTACTAATTGAAAATTTTTCATTCAAAAGAAATAGTATTTTGCTTTTTATTATTATTTAATCAAAATCATTAAATATCAGCTCGGTAATTTCTCTTTTTACTATCATGAAATAAAATATCAAAAATATAATTTTGATTCTACTGTTTTAAAAATTGTAATTTTTTGCCGTTGATATATCAATTTACAAAAATTAAAATTAATTTTTAAGAATGGAAACTATATGACTTACTAACCTTTTCCAGATTCCTAAGAAAATAGAAATGTCAAAATATGTTATATGATATTTTCTTTAAACTGAAAGTAATACTAAAAAATATTTTAATTATAATAAATGATGAATTTTTTAAAGTGTGTTTTGATAACAAACCGTCTAGCGCCAAGTAGCGGAAAAGGAAACAGTCGACTTGTTTTTTGTAGGTTTATCTTTTAGTCCTCATTTGTTTATATTATTTAAAACAATAAAGATTTTAAATAGTCACAGTAACCAACGTACTATTAATTTTTAATTTATAAAATACTTAATTATTGAGTTAAACCTAGAAATAAAATAACTGTTTTTGATGGAAGCTCAGTTTAATGATACTTAAATTTAATTTGAACTAATGTATCATTATAAAAATAATATCAACAATAAATTTATCGATTGATTAAAGCCATCGAAAAATTTACCGATACCACAAACATAAGATTGAATGATAATAATATATAACCGTAAAGCTTACGGAAATATGAAATCGTTTATCTCGTAATTTGAAATTAAGATAATAATTTGGAAGATGCAATTTTGCATCTGGTTGTCAAGTAAGTTTTTTCCAAGGTAAAAATAAGATTTTGCGTTTTTTTGAGATTGTTTGATGTTTACAAATTCTTTGTAAAAAAGTATAACTTAAATTTTCTTTTAATCTTTTTTTTATGCATTTAAGTCAACATTTTTTAACAAACAACCATTTTTTTGTGCCCAAAATCTATCGAACAAACTAATATTGTTTTTCGTAAGAACATCAGGATTGAGCGTTTTCTTTAAATTGTTCGAAAGTTTTTAAATTGTGTTTGCTGTTGGTAATTTTCTTTTTAATTTCTTTTAAATATTTTAGGATTCATCATATATTAAATTACTTACTTTCTTCATTGAGTTTTTTATGCTATCTAAGCAATTTTTATACAAACAATCAGTAATCAGTAAGAAACAACTAAAATCTTAATTTGACGTTTTTAAAGACTGTTTCATCATAAATCTTTTCTTTGAATTAAAAATGAAAAATTGAAAATGCGAGTTATAATTTCAACAACTCTTAAATCTCTCTATAATAATAAATGGATCAAAAATCTGTGAACTACATTAAAACTACTGCGTGTCGGTCAAAAATAATCAAAATGTTATTCCAATTACATCAAAAACATAAAATTAGTTCCCGAATGACTTTTAATTTTCTTAATCTTTTGATCAGAAGATGTTTTTTTATCAATATATGTGTTATCTCACGATACCATCTTATAAGTCAAATCTTATAGTAAAGAATGAATACTGAAGATATTAAAGTGTTTGATAAATGGAGCTTGTTAAAGAAATATAATGATTTTGATTAAACGATATGAAAAGGAAATAACTTTAAAATAATCAAGTGTTTTGTCAATTTTATTTAGAAAATAGGAACTTAAAATTTTGCACTGATTCACTGAATGAAGTTTCGTTGAAAGGTATTTCAACACAAAATTATGTAAACGATTTGTTATCAGGAAGAAAAGTTTGAAAGATATACTTTTTTATTATTTATAAACGTTGTTTTCTATCTAAAGTTTGTGGGATCAATCTATAGTACGATATTTTTTTAATTTTAATATTAAATTATTTGTTGACAAATAATGCTTAAACAGAATATTTGACTTAAAGGTGAAAAACAATCTTTATTGTAACTTAATTATTGGTACAAACAAAATTAGTATAAAATTTTAACAATATAGAATTTACCAAAATTTATTAGTTTAAAATTGATCCCACAAACTCTAAATTGTAACCAATTAATAATAAATCAAAAGGTTGTAAAATCCATTGTAGTGTAAGAAACCTGTTAATATTCGTTTGAATTTGAATTACTTTTAACGAAAATTATTTAATAAGTACTAAGACTACTTTGAGTTTCAATTTGCTACAATTAGCAACATAAAAGTAATTTATGTTTAACATTTACTTTTTACCGTAAAAGATGTAACTGATAAAATGAACGAATGTTTACAAATTTTTACCAAACAAAATGTTTTAGCAAAATTAGTAATTTTAAAACAGACATTTTAAACACATTTTTCAGTCTGCATATTTATAAAACTTTGTATTTTGGATATTTTAGCAGAAAAGAATTTAAAAAAATTGTTATTCAACATTTTTATTTTACGCTACTTGGCGCAAAAGAGGTTTATTTTAAAAAATACTAAAATAAGCAATAAAAACTTTTTTAAAATTTTGAATTGTTTTTAGCAACTTTTTTAAATTTTTATTCGAGGGTTTTGTTGAGGTTACCATTTGTAGACTGCTAATAATTGCTGATGTCAATAAGCAGTTGATACCAAATTGATGGTTAGACTCAACAATTAGGCTCAATTAGTTTTGTTAAACTTTCTGTGAGTTAAATTTCTAACTAATTTCAGTTCTTTATTTTCATTTTAGGATTAGTTCAAACAGTTTGACGCTATTAAAACTTTTCTCTAGTTATTAGTAAACTGTTTGTATATTATTTTTAAATAAGATTTTACAAATGAAAATTTTGATTCGATTAGCAACATTTGTTCAATAAATCATTTATATATTTTAATAATTTATAATAATAATAATAATTTTTAATAATATAATAATGATAATTAATTTGTTTTTAACTCATTCAACTGCTACTTGGCAGTTTAAAATGTAAAATAATAAAGTTTTTTAAATAATCACACTGAACAATGTACCATTAGTTTCTATTTTATGAAATACTATTTACATTATAAAACTATTTAATATTCAGTTTTAATTAAAACTTAATATTATATAACAATAAAGAAAAACAAAAAAACTATTTTTTGAGAAGAATAAGGAAATAAAATAACCGTTAAGATAGAAGTTCAGTTAAAAATGATATTTTCAATAACATTATTGATTGATTAAAGCAATCGAAAAATTTACCGATACCACAAACGTAAGATTGAATGAAGATAATATATAACCGTAAAGCTTAGGGAGAAGGCCGGTTTAACTAATGAAATAAGAGTCTTTTTATTGATTTCTTTTGGAAGATACACTTTTGCATCTGATTATCAAAATTTTTTATGTTACATTTTTCTTTTACTGTTTAATCATTGATTTATTCATTTAAGTCAAAATTTGTTAAGAACAACAGTTTTTCTACACAAAATCTATCGTTTCCACAAACGAAGATTATTTTTCATAAGAATATCAAGATTGAACGTTTTCTATAAATTGCTTAAAATTGTTAAAATCTGTTTGCTATTAGTAGTTTTTCTTTGTAATTTCTTTTAAATATTTCTGGGTTCATTTTTCATTATTTTCTTAATTGAGTATTTTTGGCTATTCAGCAACTAAAAATACGGTTTCGCATTTTTAATGAGTATTTTTTTTACAAATTATATTTGTTTTGAAATTGGTCATTCGTTTCTAAATTATTTAAATTGTGAAGGTATTTGTTAACAGGATATTACTGAAAGATTAAAATCGGAATATTTAAAATGTTTAAAGTCTGTTGTTTATGGTGCTAGAAAAGTTTAACATTTTTTAAGAAACTACAATGTAATCGGTCTACAAAATTACTGCATGTAATATCAAAACATGCTAACTTCTTTTGCTTTTAATAAAGCAAGTTGTTTAAGTTCATTGGAAATCTTAGACAATGCCAAATGAAAAAAGTGTTACAATGATATACATGTTACTTAAATGCATAAATTTGCAGATAACATTAAAAATTCAGTTCATTATGAAAACTATACTTTATTTAAACTTCAATGTTATTTGAAATAATTGGTTAATTTTAAATTTTATTTTTAGAAATTTAACTCTCTGTTCTTTAATGTACTTATTTATTTTAATTCTGAATTAATTAAAATTCAGTTTTTAATAGCTGAATTAATTTTTGTACAATTATAAATTCTTTTTGTATTCTTTTAAAAAATCAAGTATGGTGTAAAGTAAATTAGTAAAATTTAGAAAAATCTAATAATTTTTAAAGTTTTTTCTTTCAAATATTAGATGTTAAAAAAATAGGAAAAAGTATTAACTCATATATTAATATATATATATAGATAGAGATTTTGATAATTTAAGTAAAATCTTTACCACGCAATAATTAACTTTTATTATGAATAAAGTATACAAACACGTACGTCTGTAGTTTAACAACATCAATTGATTGATATAATTATTCAAAATATTGCTGTTTTTAACGTTATTCTTAGTCCAGTTCTAAATCTGTTTATAAATAAAATAACTATTTTCATTTTTTCACTTCAAAACCAAAATTGAACTTTTTGCTGAAAATTATAAAACAAATACTCCTTAAATTTTAAGTTGTAAATATAAAAAGCGATTTGCTAGTCTACAAAAATATAAAACTTTCAAATATTTAAGTTTAACTGTATAACATACGAACTGATATTTATATGGTGTAATATAAACTTTAAATAATACAGCAAGTATTTTTGATACTTAAACACAAGTTAATTTTGAGAATTTGAATACTTTATACAGTTTACAATAAATTAGCTTTTTATTACTAGTCCAAAAACCAATAAAATATATTTGTATGTTTTTTATTTTATACGCCACCTAGCGGATATAATATTTCACTTACAATAAAAAAAATCTAAAACTTTAAAAGTCTTTTAATAATTTACTTCAAAGATTTTTATCTTTATGTAATGGTTTGTGCTATTGTTTTAGTTAATTGTTTATTGTTTTGATATAAGATTCTACCGATTTACCAAAACTTTTCTATAATTTAAAATCCCCAAATCTTTTAGAATATAAATCATTTCAACTTGTTATTCAATTTATTAGTTATTAACAACTGACTAATTTTGCTGAAATAAAAATGTTATTTGTAAACATTCTGACATTTTATCGGCAGCATGATTACAACAATGTAATGAACTTCTAATGTAAATAACCTTTATTTATTTATTTCTACAAAATAAAAACTAAATTCACTCAATTTATTTACTAATTAAACTTCTGTAGAAAAGTGTTTCAACTCAAAATTAAAATAATCTTTTTTTAATTACGCTATCAAGAAAATTAGATAATTGTACTTTTCCTTTAATATATCAAATGTAGAGTTTGTGGGATCAAGTTCAAGATAAATATATTTTTTAAATTTTAATAGAAAACTTCTTGTTGACAAATAATACTCAAATCAAATTTGACTTTACAGTTAATACATATATATTAGTTTTTATTAGCATTTATTGCATTAGTTTTTATAGTAAATTCCAAATGAAATTTAAATTTATCTCTTTACAAAAGTTGTTAGATCAAAGTTTTATCAAAATTAAGATCTGATATTTTACTAAGATTGTAACCAACTTAAATTTAAACAAACCATTAATTTTTTTTCACAAATCTCCACCATATAAAAAACTTTTAAAACTTGTTTTTTTTTGCAATTTGTTCAAACATTATGTATACTTTACTGATATTGTTATTGAAAAAATTGTTGTTATGATGTTATTCTAAATCTGAAATAGCAATTTTTGTTTTTTTTATTTTAAATGAAAATATAATATTTTCATTAGAATCAAAACACAAAGCAACTAAGCTAATATAAATAAAGAAGTCTGTAAACAAAAATTGATTTATAAAATGTTTAAGAAAGCTTTTATAGTATTTGATTGCTGACTAACATTAAGAAGGAATTTTTCAACAATTTCTTTTATAACCTAGAATAAAATTTCTTAAAACTTGTTTTACTAAAGTTTACAACTAAAAGAAAATTACAAATTTTTATAAAGAACTTAGTTTAAACTAACAAAGGTTTCAAGTTTAATATTTTACAAATTTGGATTGATTGTCCTTTAATTGTAAATTAGTTTTCATTTAAACAAAAACAGAATTAAGCAAAAACGATAAAGTCTGTTGGTTGTTGTCCTAGAAATGTAAACGAGATAGAAAATTTTAAACTAATTAAAAGATAAATGATTAAATTAAAATGAAAGAGAAGTTTGTTTAAAAAGTTTTTAACTTGTAAGTTATTTAATGAGTAAACAAATTTTTGATACAAAATGTTTTATTTAAACCTTTACAAAAATACATTGTTTATCAACAACAAATTTATATTAAAATTGTAAAAATAAATTTGTTTAAACTTGACCCCACAAACTTTAGATTACGACAAAGTGATAAAAAATGAAAAATCACAAAAACTTTTCTCGAAAAATCAATGGCTGTTAAAAACCTAATTTGGAGTTGAAACAATGTTCAACGAAAATTCATTTAGTAAAGAGGTTAATTAATTTGAGTTTCTATTATGCAGAAAAAATGACATAAAAACAACTTCATTATATTTTTGTACAGATATAACTAATAATGTTACAAAATTTTCAATAAGTTAACCTTCAGTTAATCAAAGATAATTATTTATGGCATCACTAATATCTGTTTCATATTCAGTTTTATCGGTAATAAAAATTTCAAAATTATATTAACACGTTTAAGCTTCTAGTTTGAATGTACGTTTTATTATCTATAAACTTTTCTGAAATCTAGTGTTTGTGGGATCAAGTTCAAACGATTAAATTTTTCTAGTTTCAATAATAAACTTCTTGTTAACAGATAATGCTGAAATATAAAAAATCGATTTTTAAGTTGATAAGAAAAATTATAAAATATAAACATAAACATAAACAAGAAAAGAAATTAATAAACAAAATTATTTCAAAGATAATAAAAAAATAATAATAATAGATTATAATAACAAGAAGTTGATAAATTTTTAAAGATTAATTTTAATAATATATATTTTAAAACCTAAACGATCCACCTATTTTGTGGAAATCTGAAAATTTTTGTCTTTTTGTAATATAAAAAACTTGAAATTAATTAGATATAAAAGTACATCTTTCATATTATGGTCCATAAATTGGTGAAATATTTTCCAGATCATTACTATCTATGGTTATAAAAAAGCAATAAATCACCTAAAGTCGCAAATTCTTCAAATATTAACTATGCTTTACTTTATTGTTATTGTTGTTGAAAATACTATTTTTCTAATGTTATTATTGGTTCAATTTACTTCACATTATAAGTTATTTGAAAATTCTGGTTTTTTCATTTCAACAAAAATTGAAATTTTTCAATGGAATTAAAAAAGAAGTAATATAAAAAACTATTACATTGTAATTATAAAAACAACCATTTATATTTATATTTTTATGTTTAATTTAAATGTTTATTACGATGGAATAAGTTTTTCTCAAATTATCAAAACTTCTCAATAACATAAAATCTACAATTTATAAATAATATTTTTGCTTGATTTTGTTATTTGATTTATATCAACTAAATATTTATTTAATTAATCTATCTTACTTCTGTAAAAACTTAAATATAATTTTATTTATAAATTTTTTATTTACCAGATTATACTAGGGATTTCTTTGATAAGATGTTTGAAAGTCTTTTTTGTTATAAAAAGCAAATAATTTAATTTTTTGGTGATAACTTGTTATAACTATTTGCAATTATGAATGTCATATACAGATTCAAACAGACTTATCATTAGAAATTTTTTTATAAAATTATTTAAGCCATCATCAAAAACAAATGTAGTCTTATCTGAAATTTTATATCATATAAATATAAATATTTAATTTTATATATTGTTATTTTAAATTTGTGGTTTTACCAAAGTTTTGAAATTTCTATTGCAACAACAAAAGTTTTTTAATTTTTAATTTTTATTTCTCTATTTGCAATAATCTTTTTACTTACAATTTTTTTATTTTAGCTTAATAAAATCTCCATTTACAAGCTTAATACAATAGTTTAGAGTTTGAATAATCTTAAATTAGCTTTTATGAGCTAAGATAAGTAAGATAATTATTTTACTGATATCTGATTTTAAAGCAAACCAATAATATCCTTATCACAATAATATTTTCAATAAAATTAAAAATGTATTTATAAAATGAGCAACATTTAACGATACTACAAACATCAGATTTTATGCCGATAATATATAAGTATATAACTAAAGAGTGAAGCAACAAGCAAATAGGATTCTCAGAAGAAATTCTCTTTAAAACTTTATTCATTTTTTATTTTCGGCAAAAAATACAATTTTTTATACAAATAAAAATTAAGTTAAATTATTTCTACAAATAACAAAAGTTTGTATTTTACTCAATCAAATTAATGATCTAATTAGCTTTAGTTGTTGTTTCATTCATTCATCAAAATTCTAACAATTCTATTGAAACTGAAAATTTTATGCGTAATTACAGATACTAAGTCAAGGGAAAATATTCAACAAAAAACTCAATAACATCATCTTAATTATTTGTTGGCTTGCCATATAAGCAAAAAGTAAAAAATATTTCAATCAGTATTTTTGGTTTTTAGCTGCTTAAAAATTTAGAGTTAAACTACTTTTCAACAAAACTTCATTTATTAAATAAGTTGAATTTCTTGAGTTTTTATTCTGTACAAAAGTTGACATACAACAAATTTATACTTAGAGGGTTATTTCATTGATGTACACCTTTTAATATAATTGTATTTAATAATTACGAACAAAAACTTTTTTTTTTAAGCAAACTAGGTATTTCTACTCAGAATTTTAGTTAAAATAGAAAACTAAGCGGCATACTTAATATTTATAATTAATAAATTAATAATTACACGTTTAAAATGCCAGATAAATTGTTTCTGTGATTATTGATTAGAATAAATTTAAAGCAATGTTGTAATTAACAAATAGAATTATGTTATTTAACCAACATTTTTTTTGCAGTTAACATTAGAATTTCTATTCATTATGAAAACTATTTTTTTTATAAGGTTTTATTTGGCATTTTGAAAATTTAGTTAATTTGAAATCTCAGACAAATCCAATTGAAAAAGTATTACTAAAGATATATGTGCTACTTAAATAAAGAAAATTTGCAGCTAACATTAGAAATTATGTTTATTATGGAAACTAAATTTTAAAGTGATTTGATGTTTTTGAAATAATAAGCTAATTTGAAATTTGATTTTTAACGATTTAACTCTGTTTAAAAAATATTTACAAAAAAAGCCTAATGACTATATTTTAACAATAAGAAAAACAAAGAAAAATTAATTTTGCTTTGTTGTACAAAACATCCACCAATCTAGAATTTATACAATTCATTAAAGTGGTTCAATAAAATACTAATTATGTTTCTGAATATTGTTGTTGTAACCTAAATACACTAACCGCTAGGTGGCGCACAGAGTAAAGAAAAATTTTTTATTAAGAATTTAGTAATAAAGATTTTTGTTCACTATCTAAGCTATTCATAATAAAAATAAAAAAAGTTATTAATTTAGAAGCAACTTTGATTTTGTGGAAATGAATTCAAAAATATCACCCTAAAGTAAAAACAGTTTTGTGCCTGCAATAAAATATATAAATAACTTCTAATTTTCAAAAACTGTAAATATACTTTACAGTATACTTAAAATTATTGCTAGAGATCAGCTGTAAACATTTTCACAAAAATTTGATAAACTTTTGTTAAAAACTGTAATTCTACTTGAAGTTTTCATTTCCACTATAGTGCGCTATCAAACATAAAAAATATTTCAATCTTAATATAACTTCGAAACATTATATTATTTATCTTGAAAATAGATTAAATAACTGAAATTATTTATTATTATAAAAACTGATCTTTGTATGGTATTTGATAATCTAAAAATATATCTTTGATGAGTATGTAAACAAAGATTATATAGTCTATAATTGTTATAAACAGTTTATAAACATAAAAACTCACATGGCTTCTGACTTGATTTTCTTTTAATGTTTATTTGTCAGCACGACTACTAAGTTTCTATTGAAGCGTCAATGTAGAAATCACTTTAAATCTGAGTTAAATAAAACTTCGTAAAAAAATATTTTCTCAACTAATTACAACCTTAAACTAATTTCGTTTGTATAACAAATTGATTACATCTTAATTTTTTAATAAATTATGTATCAGTTTTAATGGCAAAATTACTATTTGACCTTTGGCTTTTCAACAAAGAGACTATTTTTATTTAAAGAAACAATTAAATTCTATTATTTTGCATAATTAACAAAGAAGAAATAAACTATTCTTAATTTGCAAAGTCAGATATACAATTAAGTTTGTATGATTAATAAGAAAAAAATGATTTTAAGAAGAATAAAATTTTAGTAATTTTTAAATTGTAGTTTTACTACTATAGACTTACGAAAGACGAAATTAACAACTTTAGAAAATTTGTTTTTTTTGCCTCCTTTTGTCATATAACAAGACTTTTTGATCAAATAGATAAAAAAATGAAACTTTCAAATTATTGACTTTAACTTGAAGTAATGTTTGCAAAAATTAAATTATGTATGGTTGTAAAAAAAAGTTTTTAAAATTCGTATTTTGTGGTTTCTTCAAATATTATGTATACTTTACTGATATTATTATTGAAAAAAATATTGTTATGATGTTTCTATAAACCTAAAATATCAATTTTGATTTTTTTATTAAAATCAAAAATTAATTTTTTCAATAGATTCAAAAAAGAAAGCAACTAAGCTAATATATAATAAGTATAAAATTTTCTAACAGTTACATTTAACTTTATATAAAATATTTGAGGTGATGTTTACAGATAACAATTATAACTTTTACAACATGTATATTTTGATACTTAAAAGCAAATGTAATTTTTATTACTTAAATAGTGAATACAGTTTACCATAAATTAACTTTTGAAATTGAATAAAATACTTTCTGAGAAATAAGTAGTTATATTTAGTTAAAACAAATATTAATTTTTTCTTGCGTAGTCACCAAGCAAGACAATAATTTATTTAATAAAAATAGAAAAATAATAAACCATTTTGAAAATTTTTTTCTTTAGATAGTAAATCTATTTCTTTTACTCACTGCAAAATATATTTTATAATTTTTATAAAAGTTTTAATAGTAGTTGCATCTTTCAACTATTTATAATTTCTATATATAATGTGATCTTCAAAAAAACTAAAAAAAGCATTATATCATTAAATTAATAAATTAAACATAATTACTTTAGTAAACATCATAATCATCTTTTGAATATCATTTTAAATGATTAAAGTATACTTAACTTTTGATGAAGCCACAAACATAAGGTCTTATGCAGCTTATATATAACATTAAAAAATCCTTTTTCACTGAAATACCAAATCCAGTATTTATAAATGCAATATTTGGAAGATGTACTTTTGCATCTGTTTATCAACTAAGTATCTTTCATAAGTAAGAAATACAGAGATTGTATTTTCTTTAAAATGAAATTTAATCAAATCTCATCATCAAATAATCTACATTTAGTTTCACCATTAAATATCATGAAGTTTGTTAAAGTTGTAAATTAACTCTGAGGAATACAAACGTTTCTATTTCAGTGTAAACGATTAATCGTAATTAAATAAATCGTAATTAAGCAAAATTAAACACAAATTTAACAAATATAAATTGTATATATAATATAAAATCTAATGCTCAATTTTATATTCAGAAAACCTCTGTTAGTATTTTGACATACAGATTTTTCAATCTACTAAATATTTCTATGTTTTGAACTTTATACACTATGTTTTTATGATTTTACTTAAGTTGTTTACGTTGTTTAGCATTAAAACACAACTATATCAGTTTGTTGAAGTTTTCCTTATTATCTTTTATTTTGTAAAGTTAGACTTTATTGTTTACAGTTAAGCGATGTTCTAAATTTTTCTAAGAAGTTTACGATAGAAATTTTAACTTTTTAATAACTTTGTAGGATATTATAAATTAAATCAAATCTGCTCTGCATTAAATTATTCTTCAATTTTTATTTTTATTTTTGTAATAAAAACACTACTTATATATAATAATCAGATATGCACTAGTAAAATTTAAGGTAAAATTTTACATATTGATTAACTCAGCAAATTGGTTAAAGGAATATTTTTTTATAATGATTTCAAATGAATTAAAATTAAAAGTATATAAACATTCTAAGAATAAAAAAAGCCTTGTACGAACTTTGCTTCAACATGGTTTTAACCTCATACTTTATATACAATATGAAATATATACATTTTTCCCCTTCAATTTTTTTCTATCAAACTTTTCCTATAATTAAAACTAAATTTTTACTTAAGATATAAAATTACTAATATGTTATTAAGTTTTCGTTTTGCTAGTTTTCAGATTATACAAAAATACAGTTTGGCCTTTGATGTGACTCGTAATTGTTTGTACAGTTTTATAACATCAAATATTTTAAGGGATAGTTATTAAACGTTTTTATTAAACCTTTTATGTTCATACTTTTGTAAAAATTTATAAAAAAATTATGTTACAAAATAATTGTCTTAAATTACATTTTACTAAACAATTTTACAAAAGTAGATGAATTAAAATTTCAACTTTTGAAAGAAGATATTTTGGAATCGACTAAATGTCGATGGCACCAGTTACTAATTTTAAATATCTAAATATTAATGCATTTCATGTCTCCAAGACAACAGCTTTGATAAGTTTTCTGAAATAAATAATTTGTTTTATACTTTGATGTGGTATGTTGTTTATTACAAATATTTATTTTATTGCATGTTAAAAACTGTTTTCCATTTTTGGTGACATTTTTGAGTTCATATCTACAAATTCGAAGTTGCTTGTGAATAAGTAACTTTATTATTGTGAATAGTTTAGATATTTACTAAAACATGTATATTATCTATTATCTAATAAAAAATTATAATTTTTGTCTTTTTACTCCTTGCCCCACCTAGCGGTTATCGTATTTTAGTTACAACAACAAATCTTTGCAAATTAATAATTATTTTATTGAACCACTTTAACAAAATGTACAGTTTGTAGATTGGTGGATGTTTTTTGCAACAAAGCAAAATAATAGTCTTTTCATTTTTATAGTTAAAGAATAATTGGTTAAACATTTTTTGTAAAATTTTTTTAAACAGAGTTAAATCGTTAAAAATGAAATTTCAAATTAGCTTATTATTTCAAATAACATCAGTATCAAGTTAAAATTTAATTTCCATAATAAACATAATTTATAATGTTAGCTGAGAATTTGCTTTATTAAAAGTAAAAGAAGTTAACATGTTTTAGTATTTGATGCAGTAATTTTGTACACCGATTACATTGTACTTTCTTAAAAAATATTAAACTCGTTTAGATTTCTAGCACCACAAACAACAGACTTAAAGTATTGTTATATATTCCGATTTTATTCTCTTAGAAATATCCTGCATCCATAAGCGGTAGTGTATATTACTTATAATTTAGAAACTGCAAATAGCAGTTGAAAAATTTCAAAATAAACTTGATGATTAGTTGAACAATTGCTGTTAATCGAATTGTTATTTCATTTAGAAAATATAATTTCAAAGTTATATAAAAGGAGCTTATTAATAACCAAATTGTAAAGCTAATTATTAAAACATTTTTGTTATTTAAACATTTTATTTTAGGGCCCTTACTTATTTTTTTATGAGTTAAAATTATTATTGAAATTGTATATGAAACTAAGAAAATTTACTCAACATAAAAAACAGATACCAAGCTTACTTTGTTTTTAATGAAAAACAACAACACATATATTTAAAATAAGTTATATTGTTTTTTTTTGAATTCACAAAATCTTAATTTGAGTATAGAGGCCTCATAATTGACATCATTATGATTTGAATAAGTTATACAACTGTTGAAACAAATTTTAAGAAAAAACGTGTTCATAGTTATTTTAAAAATATCTTCATATTTTTTTATTTTTACAGTAAGTTTTTTTTTCAGTAGATCACAAGCAATTTGTTTAGACCAAAAGAAGTAGTAAAAACTAAATCAAACCTTTTTTATTTGAAAGTTTAATATCATTGAGCAAATATGTAATTTACACTTACAGCAACCTTCATTGGCTAAATAACATAATTCTATTTGTTGATTAAAAAATTACTTCAACTTTATTACGATTAATAATTGCAGAAACAAATTATATAGTATTATATACTTGTAATTATTAGTTTATTATTTATAAATATTATATTTCTGCTTAGTTTTCTACTTTAACTAGAATTCTGATTAGAAATACTTATTTTACTCAAAGAAAAGTTTTTATTCGTAATTATCAAATGCAATTATATTAATAGGTTCACAACAATAGAGATTTTGTATATCAACTTTTGTGTAGAATGAAAACTCAAGATATTCAATTTACTTAATAAATGAAGTTTTGTTTATAGGTAACTTAACTTTAAATTTATAATTAGCTAAAAACCTTAAATACTAATTGAAATATTTTTATTTCTTATCAGTTTGTTGCAATCTAGAGTTTTTGAATCAAGTTTAGGAGAATATTTTCTTATAATTTTTTTGAAAAAACTTTTGTTGACAAATAAATTTCATTTTTTTAAATAAATTATGTATACAAAAATAACTAATAAAAAAGAAAAAAAAAATACAAAACTTGCTTTAAAATTTAATTGTTTTTTTAGTCTGAAATCTAAGTAAAAACAAAAAATTTTTAAAACAAAAAGTTTCTCTTTGCAAAAAAGGTTCTTAATAGTTCTCAATAGTTGAACACTTTTTCGACGTCAACAATATATAGCAACTTTTTTTTTGATAAAGATAATCAGAAATTCTCTACAAGTTTTCAGAAAATTTAAAGTTATGCTTTTGTTTGAAAAATTGAATTATTTTACTTGTAGTAATCTGTTTGTCTTGTTTTCAATAAGTTGTATATGCTTTAGTTAGAAAAGGCGTTTTCATAAAAATATCTCCTTTTTTAAAAAGACTAAAAATGGAACTTAACTCACACAAAAATACTTTTTGTTACTAAATTACTCTTAAGAGCAATTTTCGAAAATTGCAATAAATAACAGAATAATAATATAACAGAATGTTTTCAAATATAAAAACTTTATTTTACAAAATTAGTATTTCTACGTATATTTCAGATGAAATAATTTAAGCAGCAACATTTCTATTTCTTTATTACTTTTTAATATCATTCAATCGAAATCATTAATCATCGGGTCAATAAAACTATTTTAATTTTAATAATGATTTTTTTTTGAAGTTAAACTATTAAAGAGAGATATAAAAATTATAACAAATGAATCAACCATTTAATTATTTGGTTAACTGTTTAATAAAAGATCTCATCTAGCGCCCACTAGCGGAAAATGAAAGTTTTGAATTATTGTCTTGTAAAGTTATTTTTTAAAACTTATTCCTACTAAACTATCCAAAGAAGAAAGTTTCTAATTATCCGGATTGAACAACATATTTAAAACTTCTATATTAAAATTACTAATTTCGCTAAAACTTTTTTACTATTTGTAAACACTCTTACAATTTATCAGATACACGTTTCCGTCAAAATAATAAATTTTCAACATAAATCATTTTTATGTTGCTATTTGCAGAGAATTGAAACTCAAGGTAGTCTTGTTATTTACTTAATCGATTTCTGTTGAAAGTATTTCAACTTCAAATTATGTCATAGATTCGATATGCACAACAATCTAAGAACTCCAAGAAATTTTCGGTTATACCAACTTGGTTACAATCTAGAGTTTGTGGGCTCAAGTTTAAACGAATTGGTTAATTTTTATTCCGTATTTTTTATGTTAAACTCTTTTTTGACAAAAAAAAAAGTAAAAGATAATATTTATTATTTGGTAATATCTATTAGTCTATTTAGTTTAAACATTTAATGTTGAAGTTGGGTTGACTATAAAGGTATTTTATAACTATGATTCAATATCTTACTAATCTTGGTATTATTAAGTAATCCCATAAAAAAGTTTTAATTTTTCAAAACTACAAAAACCAAAGTATTTATGTTACTGATACTTCATTTTAAACTGAGTCAAGATTATTAGAACAATAATATTTTCAATAACATTATCAATTGATTAAATTACACCAAAAACTTAACGATACCACAAACATAAGATTGTACGCAGATAATATATAACCCTTTAGAATATCGATACTTTTTTTCCCGAGCCCAATTTTATTTAATGTATTTTAAAAATGCACTTTTGCATCTAATTATCAAATATTGTTTTTTCAAAAAAATCAAACGCAAAACTCAACAATTTTGAACAAAGGTAGAAAAACTTGATGTAGTTATTTAAATAAAATGTTATTATTAATTTGTTTTAATATTTGCTTCTTATGTTTGCACTTAGAAAACAGGAAACTAGTTTAGAAGCAAGTTTGATTGTGATGAAGTTCATTTGACGTAGCGACGTTTCTCTCTAATTAAATTTAAAGATTAGGTGATGATGTGAAAAGCACAACAATTGTAAACAATTTTAAGTAGAAAAATATACCCAAAAGGTTATAAACTTACTCATCATCAACAAAACAAAATACGACTTGAATTTTTACAAAATATTTAAAATACTTTAATATTAGTAAAGGTTACATCGACATTTAGTCGACTTCAAATTAAATTTTTCAGAAAAATTGGTTTGCAAGACAATTAGATTTAGCGCTAAAAAGTGCTTAATAAAAATTATTTTTATTCTAGTGTTTGTGGGTTAAACACTGATTTATCACCGTAAAGAGAAAAGCACTAAATCAGGATTCAAATTATTTTTGTGTAGTATAAAAAAACATAAAAAATTCTTTCTCTATGTTTTGCTTTAATAATGATTATCCCAAACTAAAAAGTGTTAAATCTTATATTAGTTTTGTCAAAAACTCGTACAAATCTCCGAATAATTTAAAAATCAAATAACAGTTTTAGAACTAAAAAGCCAATAATTATAGAGACAATCAAAAAGTTTTATTTTCTTAATCTTATAACTAAAAGAACTTCACTGAACTATTGATCTAATTAAAATGATAAACAATAAAATTTAACATATTAATAATAATATAAATATTAATAATATTAATAATATTTAACATATAGTATATTAATAGCAAAGCAACTTTCAGATTATGGATCTAAAATTGGTCAAATGTTTTCCACGCAATAATCAAATTTGATTTCAAATAAACTGTAAAAACTGTATATTTAAGTTATCTATTTCTTCGTTCAGTTTTAAATCTGATTGTCATTAAAAATCTAAGAATTTTTATAAGTATACTATTTATCTAACGAGAATATCAAATGAAATTCAACAAAAAAACTATTTTGCATGCAACAAATTTGTATTAAATATTTGAAATGACGATTAAAAATTAAAATCAATTTAAGTGGGAAGATTTACTTTTACAAGTAGTTTGTAAACATCAAGCAATCTCAAGAAAACTCAAAACCTTATTTCCTCTAATGAAAAATACTTGTTAGGTAAACATTCACAAATTAGTCAAACAGTTTGAAGTTTTGAAAAAAAACATTGTTCTGTTTTTATATTTGAAAGCGCACTTTAGCGGAAATTAAAGCTGCAAAGATAAAATGAAAATCTAACAAAATTTTATTTAGTGTCTTTAGAGAATCTTACTTTTGAAGTTTAACAAGAATTTTTTAATTATGCAGAATAGATATGAATTATTTTATAATATCCTACGAAGTTATTAAAAAGTTAAAACTGCTATTGTAAATCTTTTAGAAAAATGTAGAACATCGCTTAACTGCAAACTAAAAAGTCTAACTTTACAAAATAAAAGATATTAAAGAAAACTTCAACAAACTGATATAGTTGTGTTTTAATGTCAAAAAAAGTAAACAACTTAAGTGAAATCATAAGAACATAGTGTATAAAGTTCAAAACACAGAAATATTTATTAGATTGAAAATTCTGTATGTCAAAATACTAACAGAGGTTTTCTGAATACACAATTGAGCATTAGATTTTATTTGTTAGTCTTTTATTTTTCATAGTTTTTAATCCAAAAACTCACATCGCTCTAATATTTAGTTTATCAACATCTTTATTATAAGCTAAAAAATCAAAATTCCTTTTTAACATCAAATTAAAAGTAATTTTAAAATTGAGGTAAAACAAATTTTGAAACACTTTTCTTATTATCTAGTTACAATCATATAATATTATTTTAAATGAAAATAAAGGTATTTTTACAATATTTGTAGACTTTTTAAATTTTTTTTAAATTGATTTTTATTCCTAGTAAGTTATAATTTAAAACTTTTCAAAATAATAATAAAAGTCTAAGCAAATTGGGGAAAACAAAATACAAAATATAATTATAATTTTAATAGAATTCATTACAAGCTCTCAGCTTTATTTTCAATGTTAAGAAATTGAAAAATTTTTCAATATTACTTTTCTGCTTAATCACTAAGAGAGACAGTCACCTATTTAATTTTGCAAATCAACATATATTGCTAAATTTGTATAAAAAATATTACAAACAAAAAGTATTGTTTAAAAGAGTAATAAATCATTTTTAAATGGTTAAATAAATTGAAAATTTACTATATTAAGGACTTAAAAATATATATTCTAAAAGTTTTCAACAAATCTATAAGATTTCAATTTTTCTAATAAAAACAAGCAGTTAAATGAATATTTTGTTTATTTTTTAATTAAAACAAACCTTTACGTTCTTCATTGGATATTTAAAACAAACAGAGACAACTAACTTATTTAAAAAATAATATCAAACAATTTAATATAACTTGAATTATATAAAACATTCAAACTGATATTTACTTATATAATGTTTAACTATTATTGTATATTAATGAAAACTATAAATCTCTGAAAATACTCAATTAGATTTTATTAAAATCTCATTTTATATTTGTAATTTTCATTTCCGCTAGAGTAGGCTTTCAAATATAAAAACAAAACGATGTTCAACTTTTGAAAAGCTTTCAAAGCGTCAAACTGTTTGAACTAATCCCGAAAAGAAATTAAATGACTAAAATAGAAAAAATTAAAACTGAACTACTTTGTACTTAAATTCAAAATGAATTTGAAAAAATTGAAAAATATAAAACAGTTAGTTGTTTAGTCAAATAAGATATTGTTGAGCCTAGCCATCAATTTTATAATCAAGTGCTTATTGACATCAACAATCATCAACAGTCTGCAAATTATATTATAAATTAAACTCGCTAAAAAAATTTAGAAGTTGTTAGATACAATTCAAAAAACAAGTTCCGTTTTTTTTGCAAGGATATTGACATATTTATTAATCGTAATTAGAATGTGAATAAAGAATATCTACTTTATAACTTATAATTATGAAAATTATACATTTACTACAATAACAAATAACAAACCAACTATTAGTGCTTAAATAATTTACTAAAAGATTTGTAAAATTTGTAATAATTTAGTTTATGTTTAATGTTTCGGTTAATAAATATTACTTGGGAGACTAAAAAATTAAATGGGTTAGAAATTGAAAAGTTTCCAAATAATTTTCTACTGCATTAAAGTATTTACAGCATTGAAAGTAGGTTTTTTGAAATGATTTTTAATTAATTCAATTTTAGCAATATCAAAAAGAAATAAAAATAAAGAACATTTTACCTTAAATTCATTTTCAGTTGCAGTTTAATTACAAATACTCTTTTTGCTGAAAGGAAAGTTTTCTATTTGTAAAATTTTTATCACATTATTATGTTTAAAAACAAGAAAACGAAATTCTGACATCAATTGTTTTTACTTCAGTTATTTGTAAAATACAAACTAAACTTACTCTTAAATAAATTTACTTTTTAATTAAATTTCATTGAAAAAGTTTTTCAACTCCAAAAATAGCTACCATGAGAGCATTAAAAGATAGGATTTTGCCAAATTTGTCAGCATTTATAATTTTGTTTTAATCTAGAGTTTGTAGGGTCAAGTTTAAACAAGATAATTTTTGTACTTTTATATAAAAATATTTGTTTGTAAGTAATCTCATTTTTTCAAGTTTGAATTTACTTTTTGTATATTAATAACAGATTTGATAGTTCAAAAAAGTTTGGTGGCGCTGATAAATGAAGACATTTAGAAATTAAGTCAAAAGCCATTTGAATGTTTTGTTTTTAAATTGTGAATACTAACCGATTGGGAAGCTTATATATATTTATAAAGAAAATCTCTTGTTTTGGGACTTTGGGCTTATCATGCAGATACTATTCTTTTTTTACGACATTACAACTTGATCTAAAACTTGATATATTTAATATTTATTAACTGTAATTAAATATTTATACAAATCTATCAAAAATAAAATGGATTTAAAAAATATCTACTTGGAAATATGAATAGAGCGCTTTTTGGTATATTAGCATTTTTATAAGTTAGCTTTATCCATAATTTATATTTTTGGTTGAAGAAATATAAAGATAAATTAGCTGTAAAAACAGCTATGTTTGCAGTTTTACTAAAAACTATGCATGCTTCAATCAATTGATAATATTATTGAAAATATTATTGTTATTATGTTATTCTTCGTTTAATTCTAAATCTGATTATCTATAAAATAACTGTTGTGTTTTCTTTTCAAAAGCAAAATTAAAATTCTTTCTTAGATTTTTAAAACAAAGACAATAATAAACTAGTTTATTATAATCATGAAAAGGCAATCTTCACTTTAAGAAAAATATAAAAAAGTTTTAAACAGATACATTTAGCTAACAGTTACATTATATTTACAATTAATATTTAAAGTAATCTTCACAAATATAATTTTTAAATGGTACCACTTGTATTTCTGATATTTACTAATAATGTAACTTTGAGAATATGAATAGCCTAATCAGCTTATATTGAATTAAGTGTTTTGGAAACACATTTTTTTGAAATTTGGAAAGTATTTTATTTCTAAAATATTCTGTCACAATAATATGTTTAAAACATTGAAATGAATTTTTGAACTAAATGCTTGTTACTTTTTGAAAATTATTTTTATATCTAATTTGCTTTTCTCTAATTTTGTAGAAAACTTAGATTCAAATTTTATGAGTTTAATTCAGCTTTTTGTAGAAAATATTTCAATTTTAAATCTTTAAAAATTAGTTAACAATAGTTATCAGAAGATTTTATGAATAGTTTACATCTAGTATTAACCTGTTACATTCTAAAGCTTGTGAGCTTTAGTTGATGAAAATATTTGTTCTAAAATAATATAACATTTATTTAAAAGTTTATTTTCTGTTTTCTAAAACTTTTATAATTTGTTTCTTAAAATGTTTACATTCGTTGAAATTTGTGCTTTTTATTATTAGTTGTTATTAAATTGTGATTCTCTTATCATTACATAAATAGTAACTCGAAAAAAAGATTTTAAAGTGATCAAATTCCCTAACCACTGACATCGAATAATATTTTAAAACAAAAATTTCCTGAATCTACTTTAAGATATAAAAACTAAAATTTATATAAAAATATGTATTTCAATATACATTGTATCAACAATAAACAATTTTGATTAAATTTATTTCAAAGTTGTTTTTAAACGGTTAATTGCTGTAAAGATACAGGTAGTAATAAACTATCTTTGTTTGTATTTTGTAAAGTTTATCTTTGTCTAAAATTTTTTATCCTAATAAAAGACATATTTTAATCAATATAAAGGCATTTTTCAAAATATGTTGTTGAAGTTAGTAGTGTTTAACTTAATTTGATTCAAATAGTTTTAAGTTAAAAAAATTATTAAAAATCTAAGAATTTTTAAAAGTTTACTATTTATATGAAAAGAATATGAAATGAAATTCAACAAAAAAACTATTTTGCATGCAACAAATTTGTAATAAATATTTGAAATGATGATTAAAAATTAAAATCAATTTAAGTGGGAAGATTTACCTTTACAAGGAATTTTTAAACATCAAGCAATCTGAAGAAAACGCAAAACCTTATTTCCTCTAATGAAAAATACTTGTTAGGTAAACATTCACAGATAAGTCAAACAGTTTGAAGTTTTGAAATAAACATCGTTTTGTTTTTATATTTGATAGCGCACTCTAGCGGAAATAAAAGCTGCAAAGATAAAATGAGATTTTAACAAAACTTTATTTAGTGTCTTCAGAGAATCTTACTATTGATGTTGAACAACAATTTTTTAATAATTTTAAAGTCATTAGAGTGAAATTAATTATTCTCTTATAAAAGACAATTCTATGAAGTTTTTTTGAAATGTTTGTTTTCTATTTGATTTCTAAGAGCAAAAAGAATAACGGTTTGGACAATTTAAATTTGTAAGAACAAATTGTATAATAAATAGACATATTAAGGAACCACGGAATAACTAGTTTAAAATTTTTGAAAAAATTTAATGAAAATTTTCAAAATTTTTGTCTCATGAGAAGTACATCTGAAGCGAAAAATCAGACTTTAATGATTGTAAATATTTTCTAATTTCTAATTTAAAAAAATGTTCTTTTACAACTTTACACTTTAAAACTTACAGTAATTGCATCAAACTTGAAATATTAATAAAAATTTATTAAAATTGAAGACTACGCAAAGTTAAATTCAAATTAATTAAAATACTTTACAAGTTGTATATTTTTGTTTTATTTTTCTAATACTAAAACAAATTTGAAAAAGATGACATCACTAAACGTTATGATAAATTTTGGTTTTTAGAGGTGAAGTCATCTGATGATGCTTTGCAGCAAGTAATCAGAAGACATTTAAAATGTTTTCTGACTAAAATTAAGAATCATAATAAATAATATCCAGTAATAGATTCATTAAATTAGATTTAAACCAAGTTAATGTAAATAAACCTCAATAGAAACTTAGTAGTCGTGCTGACAAATAAACATTAAAAGAAAATCAAGTCAGAAGCCATGTTAGTTTTTTGTTCTTAAACTGTTTATAACAATTATAAACTAGATAATCTTTGATTCCATACTCATCAAAGATTTATTTTTGATTATTAACTCCTGAAAAGTAAATCACTTTTTATAATAATAGCTAATTTCAATTGTTTCATCTATTTTCAAGAAAAACATTATAATGTTTCGAAGTTATATTAAGATTGAAATATTTGTTATGTTTGATAACGCACTATAGTGGAAATGAAAACTTCAAATAGAATTACAATTTTTAACAAAAGTTTATCAAATTTTTTTGAAAATTTTTACAGTTGATCTCTAGCAATAATTTTATGTATACTGTAAAGTATATTTTCAGTTTTTTGAAAATTAGAAGTTTATTTATTTATTTTATTGTATGTACAAAACTGTTTTCTCATTTTGGTGACATGTTTGAATTCATATTCACAAAATCAATGTTGCTTCTAAATAAATATCTTTTTTATTATGATTAGCTTAGATAGTCACCAAAAAATCTTTATTATTAAATTCTTAATAAAAAAATATTAAATTTTTTTACTCTGTGCGCCACCCAGCGGTTAGTGTATTTTGGTTACAACAACAAATATTCAGAAACATAATTAGTATTTTATTGAACCACTTTAATGAATTGTACAATTTGTAGATTGGTGGATATTTTGTACAACAAAGCAAAATAAATTTTTCTTTGTTTTTTTTATTGTTAAAAATTAATTGATAAGGCTTTTTTTGTAAATATTTTTTAAACAGAGTTAAATCGTTTTAAATCAAATTTTAAATTAACTAAATTTTCCAAATGCCAAATGAAACCTTATTTAAAAATAGTTTCCGAAATGAACAGAACTTCTAATGTTAGTGCAAAAAACTATTTGGTTAAATAACATAATTCTATTTGTAGATTACAACATTGCTTTAAATTTATTCTAATCAATAATCACAGAAACAATTTATCTGGCATTTTAAACGTGTAATTATTAATTTATTAATTATAAATATTAATTATGCCGCTTAGTTTTCTATTTTAACTAGAATTCTGAGTAGAAATACTTAGTCTGCTAAAAAAAAGTTTTTATTCGTAATTATTAAATACAATTATATTAAAAGGTGTACATCAATGAAATAAACCTCTAAGTATAAATTTGTTGTATGTCAACTTTTGTACAGAATAAAAACTCAAGAAATTCAATTTATTAAATAAATGAAGTTTTGTTGAAAAGTAGTTTAACTCTAAATTTTTAAGCAGCTAAAAACCAAAAATACTGATTGAAATATTTTTTACATTTTGCTTATGTGTCAAGCCAACAAATAATTAAGATGATTTTATCAATTTTTTGAATATTTTCCCTTGACTTAGTATTTGTAATTACGCATAAAATTTTCAATTTAAATAGAATTGTTAGAATTTTGATGAATGAATGAAACAATAACTAAAGCTAATTACATCATTAATTTGATTGAGTAACTGAAATACAAACATTTGTTATTTGTAGAAATCATTTAACTTAATTTTTATCTGTATAAAAATTGTATTGAATTGCCGAAAATAAAAATGAATAATAGAAACTGCAGGTTTTCAAATAACCATAAATTATTTATTTATTTTATTTAATAATAACCATTTTTTCTACGAGATTTTATTATTTCTAATTCATTGGTATTTAGGGTAGCTTAATTTTTTTTCACATGATATTCAGACTATCAAACTAACTGACATATTTATGCTAGGTGAGTTAGTTGATAAGACAGTTGAATTGATGACTCAACCACGATGGGGGTTAGCGACGGCCCAGCTAACTATCAGCTGTTTGAAAATTACCCAAAGTTTAAAACAATGCCTGTTGGATACAAGTGAGATATTAACTAACTAAATTTCAGATAATCAACTTCAAAAAGTGAAAAATAATTGTAAACCAATTTACTCTTTATAGAATCGTCAATTACAGTCCCGATATAATATGAGCCCATGTAAAATTAGAAATTTCATGAAACCAGCCTTGAGATTTTGTGAGTAAGCTGCAGAAAGAACTTTTGTTGAAAAAAGCCCTGATGAACCTGCAGATATGATGATTGACTTCGGCTACAGTAATTTAACTTTGTGATGTTACCAAAGCTGGACTCTTCCTCGCCTTATAGTGATGTTAAAGAGTAGACATAAGGCTAGTAATAAGATGAAAGTAGTCTTTCCTAAAAATTAGAGAGTAGTATGATTGGGAGGTTTTGGAAACTTTTAATTTTACAGAAGAGATAGTCTTAGCAACCATATCCTGCGCTATGTCAAGATCTATCATCTCAGAAACATTTTTAAGAATGTTGGAGTAGGAAAGAAAGGGATTGTTGCCATCATCGGTTATAAAACCACTATTAGATTGTTTGTTTAGCAATTAAGCTTTATTCTCAGCTTCCGTCTAAAATTGGATGTTTTTATCAAGTAAGAGAGGTACTAGTCAAATAGATGTAAAAGTATTATTTGAAAGTACATAATTTTTTTATCTGTAGTGCTTCTATATGCTTTTTTATTAATATCTTGCATTTATTCTAAAACATTTAAAAAACTCCTTCAACCTTCCACTTTCTATAATTAATTTATTCATCCAATAATAGGTAAATCATTTTAGAATTTCATAAAACTGATTTTGTAACTCAAAAGTAGCTTAAACTAAGTTTTTTTTTTCATATTCAATTTTACTGCTGATAAATTACTTCAAAAAACTGAAATTTATAAGTTTTTCAGACTTCATTATTAAAACGATTGAAAATATGTTTACTAAACACCAAGTAGTCAGCAAATAGTTCGAAGCATTTAACAAACTATCGAAAACAAAACGAACTGCAAAGATTACATAAACACATAACTATATTCTAGCCAGTTTGTTTCAAACAAAAACTCACTAAGCAGTGTTTGTTTTGATGCAAATTTTGCAGTAAACAAACTACTTGCAGAATTATTTAAACACATTACTTTCTAAACACAGCTACAGCCTGAAATTACCATATCTTCGACTTTTGAGATGACAACATTGTTGTTACTGTCATGATAAATATATAATTAATAAAAGTTAAACATTATGCTGTATATGACGTCATCGCTTCCTGATAGTAAATCATTTGATGATTCATCGCCGCCATATGACATCTTAGATTAAAAACCTTATCTAAAATGAATCTACATATACTTTTAGTGAAACAGATTCAATTTAAATCATCTGCTCTAACAAAATGTATATCACTTCTAATTGTGATTTCATTTTCTTTTTTCAATTAACATTAGCGGTAAACCGCAAAGACACATAAAACTGTCATATAAACTTAAATAACAACAGTTTTCACATGAAATTTTGAGGCTTATTTAACTATTTAAGATTTTAGATGCTTGTTTACTTTTGATATTGCCTTTTAAAATTAAACAAATTTAAATGAAAAATTCTAGAAAAAATTTTATGACATTGGTACGTTCTATTAAATAAAAGATAGTTTTAGGATTAAACGCAACTGACAATATCAGTTTTCAAATTTTCATGTTATCTTTTTTTTTTAATGAATCAATAAAATTTTAAAATCAGGATTTAAATTATATCATTAGTACTATATTAATCACTTGTCTAATTTGTACTAAAACAGTTGAAAATTTCTTAGTTTTCTATAGACGAAAACAAATTAAGGTTAGTTTTTTTGATCTCATAGAAATGATTTTTACAAGTGAATTTTTATCTTAGTTTATTGCTGTTTTTAAATTACTTATCAAATTGTTTGCTGCTGTAATTATTTTCTATATTTAAGAACAGTAGTTTTGTTTTCCATTGAAAGTATTTAGTTATACTTCAATGGTCTATTAGTTTTGCCAAGCAGTTATGATACCTGCCTAGCAAGCAGGAGGCCAAGTTGCAGTTGCAAATAAACAAATATTACTTACTAAGAAAACTCAAAATATATAAACAGGTAAAGGCCTATTGATTCCTGCAAAATGACAACATTCCTACGTTATATGTTTATAGAGAGATTTGGTGGTAGGGTCTACTTTAGTTTGTTTGTATAGAAAACTTTTTAAATGTCGTTAATTCTTCAAATATTTGGGCAAATGCAGTTTTTTGTTGAGTTTATAAAAAATATGAAATTTTTGATTAGCTCTGTAAATGATAATAAACCTTGACTAAATAGTATCGATGTCTTCGAAGAGTTGAAAACAGAAAACCAGTCAAGACCTGATAGAAACTTGTTTATACCATTATAATTTTCACAGAAGCAATTCCCTTTGCTTAAAGCTTTAAGACTTTTTTTTCATAAAAATCCTTGCTTAGTCAAATAAGATTAAGTACTTCTTTAAAGTAGTATGATGGCATCAACACAACGAAAACAGAAAAAAATTATGGAAATTTTTAAATGAATCATTCTACATATTTGTTTACTGAAGACAGTGTCAGTTAGAGTTATTAACAAAAAAATGACTCAACATATGAAAGAAAAGATCAAGCTCACTGCATTCTTTTATATCATTGAATAGAATAAATCTTGTTGTTAAATGCAACTGACAGTATCAGTTTTCAAAATTCTCATTTATTTCCTATTAATTTAATTATAGAATTATACGATCGTTATAAATTAGATGCTTTATATAACAAAGTTCTCAAGTAGTCAAGTCTCTTCAATCAAAGACCGATAATATCGTAATAAATTAGATGCTTTATATAACAACATGTTTGCCTTATGTTTGTGGGCTTATTTAGAATAATTGTTCATGATTTTAACGAACATGTTGAATCATAAATATGTTTAAAACCATGTTCACTCAAACTTGTTGCTTTGAAAGTAAAAATAATGTTTCAGGAATTTTTGTTCCTTTTAACGAATTTTGAATTTTTAGTGTTTCTTTTGTTTTTTGGATTTATTTTGTTTTTTTTTCAAAAATGGTTTTTTGTTTCTGAATGTAAGGTTTTTTTCGTTTTAAAGATTCAATAGTTATGAATCAGTGATTTTTAACTGATTGATATTTTCACTTTACTTTTAATATTCATAATATAACATCTTAACTTTATCTTAATAGCATTTCTAAAATCTTGAAACTTAACTGATTTTAATTATTAGTAAACTAATTATATTTAAAGTGATAAAGTTAAAAAATATAAAATGCTTACAGATTTAAAAAAATTCTGCAACTAAATATTTATGTACCATAACCAATTGAATATTTTTACTCTGATTTTGTTTTATTTTGTAAAATTTTCTTTCTAACTTTACTATAAGCAAGTTAAAAACATTATTTTTGAATGGGAATATTTTAATTTAAATTGTTTAATTTAATAAAATTGTATGATAGAATACAAAAACAATTTTGGAAATTTTGTTAATTATCTTTAAAATTAGTTTTACTTTAAAATTACACTTATTTATAAGCTGGATAACAATTTAATTAGAACAATTTAGTTAAGAAGTCTTTTTTTCTGCTGCGCTTTATATCGTCTAGTTCATATTTGTAAGTAAATTTAAATCAACAAAAATAAAATAGGTTAATCATAGAGATTAACTGTCGAAAAAAAATGTTTCAACAAATTTATGTTTTAGTTAAAATTTTTCGTACAATAAGTCTTTTGATCAAATAAGAAAATAAATTTAGATTTTAATGAATTCAACACAAGTTGTCTGCGAATGCTATACATCTCACAAACATTAGAGTAAAAATTCATAATTAGTATGCTAATTCAGTTCGACCTTTCGCACTAGAAATACCGCCGTAAGGCGTTTACAGTTTGGAGTGTTGAAAATTTTTCAACAAGTTATTTTCTTTGGCAAAAAATTGTTTTCAAAATCAACTCCTTCCTTCTAGTAGTTGGAATATTTTTCAAATAATATTTGAATAATATTTGATATTAGAACTAGCGTTATTACTTTTACTTGAAATAAAATGTTTACCAAATTTTACAAATCTTTAGTAAACATAAACAGTTAATATAGATGAAAAACGTTTTGTAAAATCAGTCTAAATCTATTAAACCTCTTATGTAAACTAATTCGATTAAAAAAAGTTAAAGTCTCGAATGCTTGAATGAAATACTAAAAATAACTGAGCTATAATTTAAATCGAAATTATTACAGAAAAAATACTAAATTATTTAAAATTCTAAATATGACTAAATTATTTACGATTGAAATGTCGACATTCAAATAAAAACGATTAACTTTATTTTTAACAACACTTTTATAAAAAGCTTTTCATATTATAAAAGTTATTATGGCATCGTTAAGTGAAAACAAATAAGATTACGTACTTCTTTAAAGTAGCAAGATGACATCAACACAAAGAAAATAGAAAAAATTTGGAAATGTGTAAAACAAGCAGGGGGCTCTGTTCCGGTTGCAAATGAACACATTTTACTTTCAAAGAAAATTCAAAATATACAAACAGGATAAGGGCCATTGAGTCTTGTAAAATGACACCAATCATAAGAGATCCAAAACTAGGAATTCGAAGACACAATGAGATCTGATAGACAATTACAAATCTTTTAATTATTTTCGAGCCACAATTGCTTAATTAAGCTTGTTAACTTATAATAGCGTCATTTAGACTTTAATAAACAACAGTTGGCGCAACAAATAAAAGAAAAAGTTTACAGTATTCTTTTATATCATTGAATGATGCAGATTTATTCGTTAAATGCAACTGACAGTATCAGTTTTCAAAATTCTCATTTATTTCCTATTAATTTAATTATAGAATTATACGATCGTTATAAATTAGATGCTTTATATAACAAAGTTCTCAAGTAGTCAAGTCTCTTCAATCAAAGACCGATAATATCGTAATAAATTAGATGCTTTATATAACAACATGTTTGCCTTATGTTTGTGGGCTTATTTAGAATAATTGTTCATGATTTTAACGAACATGTTGAATCATAAATATGTTTAAAACCATGTTCACTCAAACTTGTTGCTTTGAAAGTAAAAATAATGTTTCAGGAATTTTTGTTCCTTTTAACGAATTTTGAATTTTTAGTGTTTCTTTTGTTTTTTGGATTTATTTTGTTTTTTTTTTCAAAAATGGTTTTTTGTTTCTGAATGTAAGGTTTTTTTCGTTTTAAAGATTCAATAGTTATGAATCAGTGATTTTTAACTGATTGATATTTTCACTTTACTTTTAATATTCATAATATAACATCTTAACTTTATCTTAATAGCATTTCTAAAATCTTGAAACTTAACTGATTTTAATTATTAGTAAACTAATTATATTTAAAGTGATAAAGTTAAAAAATATAAAATGCTTACAGATTTAAAAAAATTCTGCAACTAAATATTTATGTACCATAACCAATTGAATATTTTTACTCTGATTTTGTTTTATTTTGTAAAATTTTCTTTCTAACTTTACTATAAGCAAGTTAAAAACATTATTTTTGAATGGGAATATTTTAATTTAAATTGTTTAATTTAATAAAATTGTATGATAGAATACAAAAACAATTTTGGAAATTTTGTTAATTATCTTTAAAATTAGTTTTACTTTAAAATTACACTTATTTATAAGCTGGATAACAATTTAATTAGAACAATTTAGTTAAGAAGTCTTTTTTTCTGCTGCGCTTTATATCGTCTAGTTCATATTTGTAAGTAAATTTAAATCAACAAAAATAAAATAGGTTAATCATAGAGATTAACTGTCGAAAAAAAATGTTTCAACAAATTTATGTTTTAGTTAAAATTTTTCGTACAATAAGTCTTTTGATCAAATAAGAAAATAAATTTAGATTTTAATGAATTCAACACAAGTTGTCTGCGAATGCTATACATCTCACAAACATTAGAGTAAAAATTCATAATTAGTATGCTAATTCAGTTCGACCTTTCGCACTAGAAATACCGCCGTAAGGCGTTTACAGTTTGGAGTGTTGAAAATTTTTCAACAAGTTATTTTCTTTGGCAAAAAATTGTTTTCAAAATCAACTCCTTCCTTCTAGTAGTTGGAATATTTTTCAAATAATATTTGAATAATATTTGATATTAGAACTAGCGTTATTACTTTTACTTGAAATAAAATGTTTACCAAATTTTACAAATCTTTAGTAAACATAAACAGTTAATATAGATGAAAAACGTTTTGTAAAATCAGTCTAAATCTATTAAACCTCTTATGTAAACTAATTCGATTAAAAAAAGTTAAAGTCTCGAATGCTTGAATGAAATACTAAAAATAACTGAGCTATAATTTAAATCGAAATTATTACAGAAAAAATACTAAATTATTTAAAATTCTAAATATGACTAAATTATTTACGATTGAAATGTCGACGTTCAAATAAAAACGATTTATTTTATTTTTAACAACACTTTTATAAAAAGCTTTTCATATTATAAAAGTTATTATGGCATCGTTAAGTGAAAACAAATAAGATTACGTACTTCTTTAAAGTAGCAAGATGACATCAACACAAAGAAAATAGAAAAAATTTGGAAATGTGTAAAACAAGCAGGGGGCTCTGTTCCGGTTGCAAATGAACACATTTTACTTTCAAAGAAAATTCAAAATATACAAACAGGATAAGGGCCATTGAGTCTTGTAAAATGACACCAATCATAAGAGATCCAAAACTAGGAATTCGAAGACACAATGAGATCTGATAGACAATTACAAATCTTTTAATTATTTTCGAGCCACAATTGCTTAATTAAGCTTGTTAACTTATAATAGCGTCATTTAGACTTTAATAAACAACAGTTGGCGCAACAAATAAAAGAAAAAGTTTACAGTATTCTTTTATATCATTGAATGATGCAGATTTATTCGTTAAATGCAACTGACAGTATCAGTTTTCAAATTTGTCAATTAACAAGGCGATTACCAAAAAGGATCCAACAAAAATTAAAATGAATTTTATGCAATCACTTCCGACCACAAACATTAAACTAAATACACCGGATATAACAACCAAATTTTTCTTTCGGTGCAGCTGTCTCAATTCGTCCCGATGTAGTCTATACTATATTGTTTTTCTTGCTATAAAGTACAGGTTATAGCGGGCCAAATATTCATAACATTCAATTGCAAGCATTGTGTAAGCTGTCGGTTTGATTCTCTTACAGTCAGATGACCAACAATTTGTAAGAAGATTTGTAAGAGAAACTTTTAAATATATAAAATCCTACTTTTTTAAACAAAAAGTTCTTTAGTCCTATAAAATAGTATGTAATTTTTCAGGATTGAAATAAAAATTTATTTTAACTTTTTTGCATTTCCTTAATTTTCTAATTTATCGTCTACAAAAAGTTTAAAAATTGCATGGGGAAACTTGTTAAAGACATCTAACACTTACTTGTCTACATTCAGTTTACTAAATCAAATTTACTGTTTGTGAATAAGTTACTCTACTGTAGATAGCTTGCTTATACATATATATGTGCATATATTATGCATATATATATGTTCTGATCTAACTGAATCTATTGGTTTTTATATTTCAAAAACTGTATAATCTGTTGAAACAGATTAATTTAAATTATTTAAAAAGATAAATTCTATATAAACTGACATCGTATTATGGTTTTATAAATGAATAAAGATATTTTTAAAATAAATTGTACAACCTTTTAAGCTGAATAAGAAAAAAACGTTCAATGTATACGGAAATTATTCGGCTTCTTCTTTTAATTTGAAATATTAAATAATTCACTTAAGTAAATTTCTTTAATATTAGAAAAATGCCGTCATTTACCCTTGGTAACTTACAAATTTTAACTATAAGTAGAATTAAAATTGTTACAGAAACAATGCTACGTTAATAATGTTTTAACTGCAAATAAAATGTTTATATTTTTAATGTCGGTTTTTAAACAAAACAAATGAATTTTTTTTTACTAATACTGTTAAAAAAGATTGTTTATCGTAAATGTCATTATGATATAGCTAAGTGAAAAGAAATAAGATTACGTACTTCTTTAGTGTAGTATAAAAACACACAAAAGCAAAAAAATGGGAAATATGTAAATGAATCATTCTACATATTTGTTTACTGAAGTCAGTGTCATTTAGAGTTTACAAAACGAAAGAATGAAACAACATATGAAAGAAATAAATAAGTCTACAGCGTTCTTTATAACGTTGAATAAGCGAGATCTTTTTGTTAAATGCAACTGACAGTATCAGTTTTCAAAGTTAAACATCTAAATATATTTTCATATCAATTGTGATTATCTGGTACCGAATTAAATGCCTTATATGACAGCATACTTTCCTTGTGTTTGTGGTCTCATTTCAAACACTTTTTTAATGCTTTTCACACAAATGTCAAACTATAAACATGTTTATGATATCTTACTAGAAGATTATTTCTTCTTTGACATTAGATGTTTACATTTTATGTTTACATAATAAATTTGAAAAAGATAAAAATTTTATTAAACCTTTTTACTTTATTTAAACTGCTTTTGATAAATGATCTTGCTTCAAAAACAGATCTGCTATTGGCAGGTTATCTATGAAGGCCAACTACAAATACTCAAAAGAAATGATTTCAAATCTTCTCAATCTTATTTTTAGCCAAATTTGTTATGGATTACTATAAGTCTAATTCATAAAGATGACTTTATCAGCCTCTTGTAGATGAACATGTCTTTTTGATTTATATATGAAATCGTCTATACCGTGTCAGCTTTACTGAGAACCAAATCAAGAATGTTGGATTAAATATTAAATCAAGAGAGTTTAATAATATCTCTACTAACATCTATAAGTGAAGAATAATTTATATCATTGATATATAGTAGCATTAGCTTATCAATACTAACTTCATATATTCATCAAAAGTAAAATGACGACGTTTACACAACAAACCTTTAGATATATGAAAATAAGTATGTTAATTACGATTTAGTTTTACCAGTATCGCTGAACAATGATAAGCAACTGAATAATGAAGCCCATAAACTCGTTTAACATAAATTCCTGTTATTATACATTGCAAATGGTTTATAGTTTATTAGTGTAAATACTGTCTTGTATAATAAAATATGATATTATGTAAATTAGTTATTTCTTTAGATAAAGATAATGACATCAACATAATAAAAGCACAAAATTTTAGAATTTTCAAATGATTCAATGAAAATTCTTGTTTACTTTCGATAGCGTCTGTTAGAATTTAAAAAAATATAAATGAAAAATTGTAGAAAAGTCTTAGGACATTGTTACATACTATCAATTTGAAGATAAGTTTTAGGATTAAACGCAACTGACAAAAGTAGTTTTTTACTTTTCGTATTATTTTTGCTGTTTAATGAATTAATAAATTGTTAAAATCAAGTTTTGAAATTATTTCATTATCATTATATTATTCATTTTTCTAATTTGTACTGAAGCAGTTGAAATTTTTTTTTTTTGGTATAGACGAAAACAAATTAAGATTAGTTTATTTGAGCTCATAAAAATGATTTTTACAAAGTGAATTTTTATCTTAGTTATTGCTATTTTTATAAGTATTAGCAAATTGTTTTCTGCAGTAGTTATTTATTATTATTATTTATTACTATTGATTATGGTAGCGTTAAGTGAAAACAAATAAGATTATGTACTACTTTAAAGTAGTATGATGACTTCAACACAACGAAAACAGAACCAATGTGGAAATATGTAAATGAATCATTCTACATATTTCTTTACTGAAGACAGTGTCATTCAGAGTTTAATGAACAAACAAATGACACAACACATGAAAGAAAAGAACAAGCTCACAGTACTCTTTTATATCATTGAATAGAATAACTATTTTTTGTTAAATGCAACTGACAGTATCAGTCTTCAAATTTCTCATTAATTCACAACCTTATAATCAAGGACTGATAACATCGTAATAAATTAGGTGCTTTATATAACAACGTGTTTGCCTCGTGTTTGTTAGCTCATTTAGAATAATTGTTCATACTTTTAACGCAAATGGTAAATTATAATAATGTTTAAAACCTTGTTCACTCCAACTTGATGCTTTGAAACCGCCGAAAGGCATTTAAAATTTGTAGAACATTTTTCAACAAGCTGTTTACATTTGCAAAAAATTGTTATGAAAACCAACTGTTACCTTAAAGCAGTTGGAATACTTTCCAAATCTTTTTTGAATTGTATTTATTATTATCACTAGATTTATTAATATTATTTGAATAAAAACGTTTTGAAAATTTTCAAATCTTGTGTAAACAAAAACATTAATATTAATAAAAAAATTTATTTAAACTCAAAGTAATTCTAATAAAAAGATTAACAATTTCCAATGCTTGAATGAAAAACTAAAATAAACTGAGCTATAATTGAAAATGAAATTATTACAGAAAAAATAATACATTATTTAAAATTTGTAATGTGACTAAATAATTTATGATTGAAATGTCGACGTTCAAACAAAAAGAATTTAATTTAATTTTAACAACACTTTTATAAAAAGCTTTTTATATTATAAAAGTTACAATGGTAGCGTAAAGTGAAAACAAATAAGATTATGTACTACTTTAAAGTAGCATGATAACATCAACACAACGAAAACTGAAAAAATGTGAAAATATATAAATGAATCATTTTACATATTTGTGTACTGCCGACAGTGTCATTTAAAGTTTAATTAACAAAACCACAAAAATTTTGAAATAAGAAATTTATTTATATAAATATATTTTATATATTATAACTTATTTGGTTACTAAGTACAGCAACCATTAGACTTAATACAATGATTAGTTAAATTTGAAGAACGACTTTACAGTGCTTGTTATTTAATAAAAGAGAACTTTTTGAATGAATTTGAAATTATCCATACAGAAGAAAATAATTTTTAATAAATGAAACATTTGGTAGTATTTATATTTAAAGCATTTTTATTCCAAAACTTAAATCAGTTTTGTAAATAACAAGATTACAAAAAATTTATTATGGTATAAACGAAAACAAATTAAGGTTAGTTTATTTCACCTCATAAAAATGATTTTTACATACAGATAAAAAAGAATTTTTATCTTAGTTAGGGCTATTTTTATAAGTTTTAGCAAACTGTTTTCTGCAGTAATTATTTATTATTATTATTATTTATTATTATTATTGAATGTAGTAGCGTTAAGTGAAAACAAATAAGATTATGTACTTCTTTAAAGTAGTATGACATCAAAACAACGAAAAAATAAAAAAAAATGTGAAAATATATAAATAAAGCATTCTACATTTTTCTTTACTGAAGACAGTGTCATTTAGAGTTTAATTATCAAAGAATGACACCACATATGAAAGAAAAGAACAAGCTCATTGCATAGTTTTATATCATTAAATAGAATAAATCTTTTTGTTAAATGCAACCGACAGTATCAGTTTTCAAATTTCTCAGTAATTCACATCCTTGTAATCAGAGACTGATAACATCGTAAACATTAGGTTCTTTATATAACAACGTGTTTGCCTTGTATTTGTGAGCTTATTTAAAATAATTGTTCATGACTTTCACGCAAATGTTAAATTGTAAATATTTTTAAAACCATTTTCACTTCAACTTGATCCTTTAAAAGTAAATATAATGTTTCAGGGAATTATGTTTTAGTGTTTCTTGCGTTTTATCTTATTTTAGCCTTAGCTGATCAATACTAGCTTCAGACATTCATCAAAGGTAAAATGACGACAATTACACAACAAACCATTAGATTTATGAAAAAGAAGTATATTAGTTATGATTTATTTATACCAGCGTCGCTTAAAATTGATAAAAACCTAAATAATGAAGCCAATACACTCAGATAACATAAATTCTTGTTATTAAGCGTTTCAAATGATTTGTAGCTCATTAGTGTAATTACTATTTTGTATAAAATATTACGATATAATTTAAATTAATTATTTTTCTATAGAAAGATATTGACATAAACATAATAAAAACACAAACGTTTAGAATTTGCAAATGAATAAAAAAATATACTTGTTTACTTTCTATAGTTTCTTTTAGAATTAAAAAAAATCTGATTAAAATTAGCTAATAATGTCTTTTATTGTATTATAAGACCTTTAATAATATCAGCAAATTGTTTTCGGATTATTTTCTTAACTAAGCTTACAGTTTGGAAATAACTAAAAAAGCTATAAGTAAGTCTACAACATTCTTATCTATTGTCCTATCTAAACATGAAGAAAATTTGTTGTTAAAAAATAATTAAACAATTTTTCAAATCATTGAACTTGAAAACATTGTTTTGATTGCTTCAATATTGCATGTTCTCATAAGGAATACATTTAAGTGATTGTAAAATGTAATTGCATAATTCTATTTATTTTCTAAACACAAGATGTCGCTACAATATTTTTATTTTCAAACTTAATAAAATTAAAATTTTTGTATTCTTAGATCTGTTAAATAAATAGGCTAGCTGATAGACTTTGAACCTGAAAGACTTTGTTTTTTAAAATTTGTAAAAGTTTTTATTCAAACTCATACAACTAGCTTCATAAAAAAAGTAATTTTTTTATGTTTAGTTTTAAAGAATTACTTGAAAATTATTAAATAAAACGTATTTTGCACCTAGAAGTAAGATTTAATCTTCTATAAGATTGATGTCACAGAATTAAAAAAACGTCTCAAATTTTTTGAAAATGAAACTAATAGAGAAAAATAAAAGTTAAAAAATACTTTCTTCCTGACAAATACTAGATCGAAAGAATTTCATAAGACAGGGAACTAATTGTTGGAATTTGTCACTACTTTCCTCTGCTAGTGAACCTCCGCAGTAACATTTGTTAATTTGGAAATCGACAATGTGTCGATTAACTTTATCAACAAATTGACGTTCTGCAAATATCTTATTTTAAACTCTCGTCATTAATATTAACTTTTGAAAATATATTCAATAACACAACGTATTTAAAAGATTAAATATATCATATTTTCTTGTTCTAAACGGTGGTTTCTTTTCCAAATAAACTGAAGAGGAGAGAAGAAAAACTAGCTTCAAAAAAAGAGAGAAATTTGAACTGTTTTTTATTTTGCATTTCACTGTGTGTTGCTCGATTAGTTTCTTTGCGTCTCACTTTCTCTTACTTTATCTTTAATATTATCACACATAGCAAATCCTATATGACCGTTTTCTGCCGAGCTTTTACAATGAAAATTCACCATTTGTAATTTTGTAATAAATTTATTATTTCAATTAGTTGTTTTATAAAATTTGTTATTTCTAGTATTCTATAAACTTTTTGTAAAAAATAAATTAATGTTTATTTTGCATTAAATTAAAAGCTAATTTAAAAACGAATAGAAACTAAATTTAATGATTTGTTTTTACGATACTTCGCCACGTTTCGATTAAAATTATTTAGAATTCAAAATTATATTCAAACCATCTCTCGACCTTGTCTTTTGAAAATTTTTTGAAAATTATAATTTAAAAAGAAACAAGTACTAAAAAGCAAAAAAAAATAATAATTTAAAAATGTTGTCAAAGGAAACCATTTTCTAACAGTTCTTAACAAACCAACCTTAAAAAGGAGAATGTAATTATTAAAATTGACTTTTGTTTTGAAAATTATTAGATCAAAAGAGATGATAGTCAAAGAATTGGAGACATAATCTACTCTTCATCAATCCTCAACTTGTACAAATAAATGATGAAAGCTTTTTGATGTGATGACGTCACAAACTTACTTGTTGGATGTTGCTATGAGAAAAGAAAAGAAGAAGATCATGAAAATGATCCAAACATTGAGAAGAGACATTGACGTGTGATGATGACGTCACTTGATGATGATGACTTCATTTTAATATTTTGTCAAAGTCGTTGAGTATGAAGTTGTTTATGATTTGATGATGTCACAAAACCACTGGTGACGTCATCATCAATATTAAACGACAAACTCACAAACAGATCATGACGTCATCAGCATCAAGCATTCAAACTAGTCTGAAAAGAATGATGATGTCGCCAGTTCAAGAGTTGATGACATCACTGATATTTGGTTTTTACTATGACGTCACATGATTATTGTTTTCTGAGAAAGTCATATATGGTGATGAAGTTATTTGATCTCGTGGTATGGTTACCTGTAGTGACGTCATCAAGAAGAAGTTTAGACAAGCTACAGATGGCGAAAGATTTAAAAAGATCTTAAGATTATATTGCGAACAAATTTAACGTCATCAACTTTGATGAAAAAGAAGTAAAAGCAAATTTTTAACCAACAACTGATACACTGATAAACGGGTAGGATTGAGTGACGTCATCATCATCATCTTCATCATCATCATCATCATCATCATCAACATCATCATCATCATCATCATCATCATCATCATCATCATCATCTTCATCTTCATCTTCATCTTCATCTTCATCTTCATCGTCATCTTCATCATCTTCATCTTCATCTTCATATTCATCTTCATCTTCATCTTCATCATCATCATCATCTTCATCATCTTCATCATCTTCATCATCATCATCATCATCTTCATGATCATCATCATCATCATCATCATCATCATCATCATCATCATCATCATCATCATCATCATCATCATCATCATCATCATCATCATCATCATCATCATCAATGTGATGATAAAATTCATTACTACATTACGATAGTAAAAATAACGTCATCAGTTCATCTTCATAAAACATTTGAAGTGATGATAGCACTAATGACGTCACTATTAACTAGTCATATGTGTATGAATTTACTTTTAAGACTAATCTGAATTGTCTACGTCATCATCATAATCCAAACTGTAACTGAAAAAATTCAAAGTTTAAAGCATTTTAACAATCTCTTGTAGTAGTTGATAATTGTGTTCAAGAAAAAAGTTATTAAAAACATTATATGTTTTAAACTCGTTTAAATAAAAACTTGCTATTTCACTTTTGTTCTCATTTTAATGAATTTAAATTTAAACCATTTTTTTTTGAAATTTATTCTATTGTGAATATTTTCATTTAAATGGCTAACTAATTTTTTGTGCTTTTAAATCATTTTATCTAAAAACATATCATAATTAACACTTACCAGAAATATTGTAGCAAAATACCTTAAGACAAACTTATTTTTATGTTTTTAAACATTATATTTGATTTTAAATACTTTAGAATCAAAAAGAATAAATTTCTGTTTGTAAAACAGTTTGACACATTGCCCATAATATTTAAGAAAAGCCTTCTATAAACAAACAAGGAACAGAAATTTATAATAACAACAGAAGTTTAATGTTAATTTCTGCTGAATTAAGCAGCTTGTTGATTATTGTTGTTTTCAAAAAGCAAATGAATATTGATTAAGTCAATATTTCTCGGTAGTGTTTATAATAAATTTCTAAAGGAAATTTGCTTGTAATGAGATTAGGGACGAGAAAATTATATGTCATATATGACGTGGTTCTGTGTCACCAGCAAAGCTAATCTTGTATACTCCAAAACAAAATTATTCATTTTTTAATGCTAAGAACAGAACAATTTAATCTTAACTGACAGATACTCTTAAAAAGCTGTAATTTATACAACAAATTATCTTTTGAATGCTATTTGTTTGTTTTAGTAAATTTATTTGCTTGCAGTCTGTGTTATAAGCTTCAAGTAATGTTGATATTTCATATTTAAACATTTAAAAGAAATTGAATTGCCTGTCATATACTTAAACACAACTAAGGTTGCCAATTAAAAATCAGTTTGTTGTATCATGTTATCACGCTGTGTTACTAATCAACAATGTTTAGCTATAAATAAGCAGCTGTTGTAATAAGAATTTAGTTTACTTTTGCGCTAAAACAAATAAGTTTATTAAAAGTGTTTATTTAGTTTATTTAAAAGTGATAAATATATTCTAAGAGAAATCAGAAACAAACCAAAAATGAATTTGTAATTGTTTTTCTCTCTTGTAATCCAAAGTTCAATTAGAAATAATAAATTTCTTGTAAAATAAAACTAAATAATTAACTAATAATAATCAAATTTATATTTGTTTTTATGCTATTAAGTAACTTAAAAAAATCCAAACATATTTAACCGTTAGATTTCTGATTTTCCAATAAATCTATGTTTGATTATTTTATGTAAAGTTTTATAACTCAACAAGAAATAATTGTTTTTTGAAGATTTATGAATAAACAAAAATATTTACAAAGCGACATTAAGCATAAATCATCTTTTTCAAATACTATTACTCCTGCGGTATAAATAACTTCAAGTATACATTTCTATAATTAAATTATTTGTTTCAAGTAATTCTTCTTTAGATGCAAAACTGAAATTTCTAACAATTCTGAAAAATTAATTCATTAAAGAAGAACGTTTGTAGTGTGGCATAAAAGTTGATATAGTTAATTTATAATTGTTAATTTAGTTTGTTAAAATGCAGTAAACTATAGGAATTTACTTTAGTAAAAAAATTAATGAAATTGATATTTATGAAAATTAAGCATTTAAAATCAATCTGTTGTGTCAGTTTAAAAACCTGAGTTTTCTAGATCTTTGATATCAACAGATAGAGAAATTTCTGATGGGTTTGAAAACATTATAATTTAAAATAAAATTTCTAAGCTGCTTTCCACATTTAAGCCACAAAAATGTTAATATCAATAAAAAAATACAAGTAGCTTCGGAATAGGACATTTAAACTGACGACAAAATTGAAAGTTTAAACTGCCCACGTCAACATTATTAGTATTTTATTATTTGTTGAAATTTATTCAACTCCAAAATGTTGTTTATTCCTTGAAATATTATATCTGATAAAAAGTAAATGTTCACTGCATTAAAAAGTATTTGTAAAGTTGTTTCAGTATAAAGTTTGTGGCGTAGAGAATAAATTTAAATTACAAACATATGGCAATATGCCCGGCATTTTTTATTAATGAAAAAAAATCAAAACAAATTAGTTTTGATTTTGGTTTGACGCAAAAAAATTTTAGTTAATAAGTATTTAAGAGGCTTCATTATTTAAGAAAAATAGATCTATCCGAAGCACTTTGACCTAGCCTATTTATTATGAAAAATAACTTTTTTTATACAATTTAACTGATTTATTAAATACATTAATTTAGATTAATTAATTTAGATTAACGCACAACTTAATCTAGTGATTTATAGAAATTTTGCTACAATTTCTTCAATTGCATGTATTTTGTTTTTAATAGTTTTGAAGAATCTGCAATACGATATTTATATATTATATTTAAATAGAATATTTCAGATTGAATTGGCTATATATCTAAAATTTAATAAATGGTTAAAAATTTATATTTAATTCTAGATTAATCATTTTATTTTTGCAAAAACACATCTAACAAAATATACAATTTTTTATTTTTACAAAAACTCGATACTACAATTTTTCAGTAAATTCATTCGACTTTTATTTAAAATAAAAGTTATATCTAATATTTAAATTAAACAAAAATAAAATTTATCTTGTGTTTAGTTTCAAATGTAAATATAAATAGAATTGAGATTAATAAAGAAAAATGCTATATAACTAAAGTGATAAATGCAAATAAAATGTTTATGACTTAAATGTCAATGTTCAAACAAAAACAATTGATTCGTTCGCTCCAAATGTATTCAGGAATGATTGAACTTCTCCTTTTATTTCAAATAATTTTATAAAGTTACAATTTTGCAGGTTAAAATCTTGTAGTACTGTGATAAGTAGTGATTATAAGAAATTTGAAGCACATTTTATAATTTTAAAAAATTTTATTATGAAAAATTAAATGTATATACAAATATAGTAATAGCTTACGAAAAAGAGTATTTAATTTTATTGTTTGTAAATTAATTTGATGTTTAGTTTTTATAATTAAAAAAAAATTAATTGGAATATTAAAAATTTTTAGAAAATCGTCTTATTTAGATAGTGAAAAGCCTGATTCAGCCACTTTTAATTTATATTTTGTTAAATTATCTTACTAAATATGCTTTTTCTCTGCATTTATCTGCAATTAAACTGCAGATGAAACAATTGAAGAAACAGTTTTTAGTAATCCAGAACTAAATTTTATTTACTAATTTACTATATTATATCTATATTATATTACTATAACTTAATTACTTATATTTCACTAATTTTAACGTAAAAAAACATTTGTCACTCTAAAATGAGATGGTAGTATAGGTAAAAGTAATTAAGTTTAACACTACAATATAAAATTTAAATACAACTATTCAAAAGTATTTTTGGGTACTGGACACTACTTTTTAAAAAAGCAACATTTAAAATTATAATTCAATTTCAATTGACTTTGCTTTAAAAAGTTTCTGTCAATAAAAACTTTACAACTTTTAATTCAAATAAAGATTCAATATCAATATAAGATACTAAATAATGAACCTGCATTAGTTTGTATAGTAAATTCCAAATGAAATTTAAATTTTATCTCTTTACAAAAGTTGTTAGATCAACGTTTTACCAAAATTAAGATCTGATATTTTATTAAGATTGTAACCAACTTAAATTTAAACAAACCATTAATTTTTTTTCACAAATCTCCACCATAAAAAAAACTTTTAAAACTTGTTTTTTTTTGCAATTTGTTCAAACATTATGTATACTTTACTGATATTGTTATTGAAAAAATTGTTGTTATGGTGTTATTCTAAATCTGAAATAGCAATTTTTATTTTTTTTATTTTAAATGAAAATATAATATTTTCATTAGAATCAAAACACAAAGCAACTAAGCTAATATAAATAAAGAAGTCTGTAAACAAAAATTGATTTATAAAATGTTTAAGAAAGCTTTTATAGTATTTGATTGCTGACTAACATTAAGAAAGAATTTTTCAACAATTTCTTTTATACCCTAGAATTAAATTTCTTAAAACTTGTTTTACTGAAGTTTACAACTAAAAGAAAATTACAAATTTTTATAAAGAAGTTAGTTTAAACTAACAAAGGTTTCAAGTGTAATATTTTAGAAATTTGGATTGATTGTCCTTTAATTGTAAATTAGTTTTCATTTAAACAAAAACAGAATTAAGCAAAAACGATAAAGTCTGTTGGTTGTTGTCCTAGAAATGTAAACGAGATAGAAAATTTTAAACTAATTAAAAGATAAATAATTAAAATAAAATGAAAAAGAAGTTTGTTTAAAAAGTTTTTAACTTGTAAGTTATTTAATGAGTAAACAAATTTTTGATACAAAATGTTTTATTTAAACCTTTATAAAAACACATTGTTTATCAACAACAAATTTATATTAAAATTGTAAAAATAA